>VXAZ01010408.1:87747-135513 GCA_013399875.1 Gymnorhina tibicen | reverse complement strand
CGGGGCGGGCGTCACGTGACCGGCGGCCCGTGAGGAGCCGCCGCGGGGGTTTGGCGCCAAGGGCGGGGGGCGGGGCCGGCGGAAGGCGGGAAAGGTCCCATTGTCTGCGCGAGACCGGCCGGGCAGGGGCTGACAGAGCCCGTCACAGCCTCCCTTCGAACAATGAACGCCAAACTGAGGAGCCTGAGCCCGCTCTGGGTGGATGGGCATCTCTAATCCAGGGCTCCCGGTTCTGGTTTCGCACCCCCGAGAGCTCAGCTCACGTCGTGAAATGGGTGGCCGGTTCTAAACGTGAATTAAAAAAAAATTCGATTTTCTGTTTGCAGGATGGAAGAGGAACTGGCAGCTCCTTCCACATCCACAGACAAGACAGACAGGTGAGATGGGAGTCGGAACTGTCAGTTAGCAAATAACACAAAATCCCGGAGTCACTGAGTGAAACACAAAGTCACCCTTCAAATCGGTTCTTAGGCTTGGAGTTTAACTCACGTGCATGCTGTAGGTGCTGAAAACTTCAGCTCACCAGTGGTTTGCACAAATCTAGTGCAGCAAAGCCCTTTCAAGGACTGACACATACACCAATACCAGCTGTCCTTAAAGTTCTTGGGTTTTGAATTAGTGCTGGAGAGGAACAAGTATGCAGCTGGCATGTGATAGATGGTATTCCTCTGTGGGCAGCTCCTCTGGTCCCAGTCTGAGAGGCTGGGCTGGACCTTCTGGAAGTTAAGCTGTGCGAGATGCACTGAATTGAAACTGACACTTGCATCTATCGTTCTTCTCAGATGCACCATGCTGTGCTATGAAAAGTTGTAACTTGGGTTTATTCTTCTTTTTCTTGATTTAACATTGGGGTCTGAAATACTGATGCTCTGTGGTGTCTTGGTGTGCAACTCCTAAAGTATATTCTTTAGCAGCCTTTGTCATAGCAGATTCTGATACTTCTTGCAGTGATTGAATAAAATTTGCCTGTCTTCCCTTGGTTATTGGAACTATCGGTTGTTCCAGATTTACACAAACAAAACCAAACAAATCCCACCTACCCTGGTAGTTCCAACCACTTTAATGTATGCAACTCACTATTCCATAAAGCAGACTAGGTTTTGAAAGCTGAAATTGCTGTGAAAACTAACAGAATTCTGCATTTATTTATTTCCCCTTCCTCCAGTATGGACGTGGATGGAGAATCAAAGAAATTACTGGGTTTGGGACAGAAGCACTTGGTAATGGGAAATATTCCAGCTGCTGTGAATGCGTTCCAGGAAGCTGCGAGCTTGCTGTGAGTAGTAGAAAGTTCTGTGTTTTTGCTGGGCTTGGACTTCAGCCTGGCTGTTCTGATGTGGATTATGCAAGAAATATTGGGATTTTTGCCTAACGTGTTTGTAATTAATAATGCAGGTGAGGAGAGGACAAACTATTTAGAGTCACCCAAGAGCTGGACAATGCTGTAGTTGGTGTGCAGTTTAGATGGCTTTTGTGATAGGCATTACCAGTACAATTCCCTAAGGAGGGAAAGGGATTTGATAATTTATTATGCAGATGTCTTTTCTAGTAACTTATTCACTAGTCTTGATCAGTCTCTGAGAATAGTACTTTTTGGGTTATAGATTAATTTCCTTAGTTGGGTGTTTGAGAGCCATATCTAACTGAGAGAAGCATTCATTATTTGTTTGAAGCAATGGGACATGAGCCAGGAAAGTGATCTTTTTTATTTTACGTTCAAGTTCACATATCCAAATCTAAAGTAGGCACAGGCAAATGATTCTTTATTATTTTTGTAGGGGTAAAAAGTACGGTGAGACAGCAGATGAGTGTGCAGAAGCTTTTTTTTATTATGGAAAATCTCTCCTGGAGTTAGCAAGGTACGGTGACAGTTTGTCATTTGGTGAAGTCTGTCTGGTGTAACAGTATTTCACTCCTTTGTGGACAGGGTTGCCCTGGGTGGGATGGGCCGTGGCACTGCAGCTTGTGCAGTTCAGATGATGGTGTTAAAAGATCCAAGAGATAACAAACCACTGTTCCCTTTAGAATGGAAAATGGTGTGCTGGGAAATGCCTTAGAAGGGGTGCAGGTGGAAGAGGAAGGAGAAAAAGCAGAAGATGACTCTGCACTGCCAGCTGCTGATGGTATGTAAAGCTGCCTGCCCTGCTGTGGAGGCACCAGGCTGTGTTTTCTTGTTGGAATGATCCAAGTTTAGTCCATTGGTATCTTGGGTAGCCTGAATCATTCTGTTGAAACTCTCGGCAGTCTGAGTGGACTCTGTTTCTGTTTGGTTTTCCTTAGTCTTGCTTAAAGATGAGCAAAACCTGTAAAACACCTGCAAGGAGCTGGTCACTGAAAGCATGTGTAAAGGGTCACCAGGTGTCCGTGTCCTGAAACACTGCATTCAGACTTGCTTTCTTAAGCTTCACCGCTGACTCCAACTGCTTTGTAACCTTGTTAGCAGTACAGTGTGTGTAGTCCCACAGGTCAGAGTCTCTGTAAAAAGTCCCAAGAACAGTGGCTGTTTTATACTGCCTGCAGCTGGAGAGGATACAGGAATTCCTGTCCATCCAGTCTGTTAAAGCACTGGCACCTCTTGCTTAGCTGTGACTAAAATCGCTGCACAACTGCACACTGCTTGAGCGGCCGCTTGCAATGCTGCAGTCTGGGGAAGGGGAAGGGACTTGCTTAGATCAAGTAGCTATGTTGGTTGTCTCCTAATTCCTTGTACTTGGAAAATGAAGCTTTTAGGAATGTCATTCAACTTGGTAAGAAACCAACACACTGGAGGGTCTGAGGGTGGTGTTGTCAGTGCCCGTTAATGTCTTTATCACTAAACTCGAAGAAATGTTTATGCTTCCTCAATCATGTAGAAGAAGCAAGGGAGGAGTTGAGAGAACAGGTTTATAACGCCATGGGGGAAAAGGAAGAGGCCAAAAAGTCCACAGAGGAGTCTCCAGTACTATCTGAGAAGGAAATCAAAGAAGAGGATGTTGAAATGAAAGAGATTACAGAAGAAAAACCCAAAGAAGCAGTTGCTGACAAGGATGCACAGCCTGAAGAGAAGACTGAGATTTCTGTGGGAAAAGAAGAAACTTCAGAAGAGCAGAAGAAGCAAGTGCCTGTGGAAAAGGAAGCTGTGAAAGAGGAGGCAGCTGTGGAAGAGAAGGAGGTAGAAAAAGAGCAGGAGACTGTGCCTGAGGACAAGGTAGAGAAGGCAACTGAGGAGGAGGAGAGAACGATAGAAGTGTCAGACAAGGAGGCAAAGGCAGCTGCGGAAGAGGCTGAAGTGGGAGAAGTGGCTGTGGAAGAGAAGGGAGAGGCGGGAGAACAGGCAGCAGAAGCAACAGAAGAAGAGCCAGCTGTGGAGAAGGGAGAGGCTGTAGAAGGGCAGGCAGAGACAGCTGTGGAACAGAAGGCAGAAGAACAGAAGGCAGAAGCAGAACAGAAGGCAGAAGCACAGGCAGCAGCTGTTGTGGAACAGAAAGAAGCTGCAGAGGGGGAAGCAGAGACAGCTGAACAGAAGAAGGCAGAAGAGAAACAAGAGCCAGTAGAGACAGTTACAGAAGAGAAACCAGGTGAATCTAAAGAGACAGAGTCCTCAAAGGAACCTGTGCCCACAGAGGGCAAAGAGCCACCTAATGACACAGAAGAAAAGGCTGAAGTTGCTGCTAAGGTAGAGAAAGAGGAAAAGGAAAATGACCTGATGGAAGAGGGTGAAGGTGCTAAGGTAGAAAAAGAAGAGAAAGATGACCTGATGGAAGAGGGAGAAGGTAACACTGAGAGGAGAAAAGTACTTGTGGGTGGATGACTTGATGGATTTGGCTAACAATGGGTAAAAAGTGTTCCATTCAGAATTTTCTGTTTGCCTTAGAATAAGGAAAAGGCACAGTAAAGGGGCTCTTGAAGGACTTTACATTCAAGTAAAGTTTCAAGGAATAGAGAATAGTCTCAGTTTCTCTAGACTAACGCTTAACTAACTGCAAAGCAAATCTTACTTGAAAGCAAACTGACAGCCCTGTGAAATGTGTAAGTAATGGCTAGGCTGGTGGAGAATACTGAATGGATGTTCACTTGCATGCATCTGGGTGTATTGCACTAACCTTCACATAACTTGAAGCACAAATTGCCTCTGGTTATAGCTGTGTTTTATTTTTAAATGGTGGTGGAAAAAACAAGAACAGCTGAACACAAAGTAGTAAATACACTTTTGGTGGAGGAAAGGAACTCTTCATCTGAGTCTTTCTGATGGTCATTGCTAGTGAGAATTTAGTTGGAAAATCTAAACTTGATTTGCTGAAGGCTTATTGCTGCTCTAGTACAGTCTTCTGACTGTCTAGCTTCTGCCCTTCTGCTTCCCTGCTTTATTATAGCTGTTTTCAGGACTCAGTTGAAGTAAGACCTGCACCCTTTGCTGCAGTAGTACTTTGTGGCCTTAGTGGGCCTGTGCCTTCTATTGCACGAGTTAACTGATGAGCTGTAATTGCAACTTGCTTGTCAGTAACTCATCTTCACAGGCAGTGCCTTACTTCAGGAGTGGCAAATGTTCGGACTGAACAGTTCTGGATCCTGGAAGGATTTGTTCTGCTAAGCATAGTGAACACTCAGTGGTGGAGCAGTGGCCTAACAGGGTGTCTGTGTGGAGAGAGGATGGCTGAAAATAAGCTAAGAGTAGTTACCTGCTCCTCATCCTAAGCAGTGAAAGGCTGCTTATGCACACATACTGCTGCTTTTTGCCCCAACTCTGGTAGTGTGAGGACCCTCTTGAACATCCTGGTCTGGTGCTGTGTCATTCCAAACTCCTCCCACTACTTAAATTTTAGTGTCCTGTCATCTCTTCTGTTTTACCTTTGTACAAGGTGTCTTCATGTTTACAGCTTTGACCCTCTCAGTGGTAGGTGTGTGCTTTTTCTGGAGTTAGACTAGTTCACAGGCTCTCTAGTCCCCACCCAATCAAGTTCCTGTTCTGGAATTAGCCAGAGGTTCTGATGTAGGAATTAAGTGTGTGACTTAAGCCTGCAGATCAGCCAATGCTCTGAAGTTATTCCTTCACTGCACATTTTCCCAAAATGTCTTCTGCTGGTAGAACAGATGTGATGCTCCTGCACAGTGTCAGAAGTCAAATGTTAGTACTACACAAGAGGAGGTTCATTAACATTGACATTTAAATGCCTGACATTAGGAACATGAACTCAGAAACAGACTAATTTGTGTGCAGCTTGGCAGCTATCTTGCTGAAAACACTTGTTTTCCATAGCATAAAGTTCAGCAGCTGGCCGGTGCCTCTAAGGCTGCTCTGGATCTTGTGTATTCAGTGGGAGCTCACAACAGATTTGTAACTATGTAAGTTTCTGTTGTGGATAGTAAGAAGTTGCACTTAAGGACTACTTTAGTCTACAGTGCTGAACAGTTTCAGCAAGATGGCTGCTGATGCTGAGAATTTAATGTATCTGCTCTTCTTACATCACACCTCTAACCTGTTACTGGATAAGGGTTGGATAAAACATATTCTGCCTGACTCCGTGTCGAGCAAGCACAGTAACAAGTAGTATACTCATCCATCTACTTGCCTTCTAGAAATGGAAGAATCTGAAGAGGAAGATAAAGAAAATGATAAAGCTGAAGATGATAAGGAGAATGAATTGACAGTGGAAGACAAGGTGAGGTTGCTGAGCTCTCACACCAGTGCTCATGGAAGGGTGCAGTATAGGGCTAAATATCCTGTTGATGTCCTTCTAAAAGCTCATTTGTGTTTCATTTAGTTCTATGTAGGAAAATACTTCTGAAAGCCAGTATTGCCTAGGAATGGCCAGTGTTAGGCCTAGTCTGCATTGTAGCATCTTGCTCAGCCATGTCTGTAAACTTGGGTTTGTTCAGCTGGTCTGACACAAATGCTTGTGGTGTGCTGAGCTAACGTGGCCTGGTGGTGCAGGGGCAGGCAGGGAGAGCTGCTCCAGCCTGTCACTGGAGTTAGTTGGAACAGTTAATTCTCTGCTTGTCTTGTTTCACTGTACATGTTGAATGCTTCTGGTCCAGCAAGCTTGTGATTAGGATGGGAGTTGCTTGAGAAGTGTGGTGCTCCTCAAACCTGAGATGTACATACATTGATGTAGCAGCCAAAATGCCTGGAAAAATCTGCAGCCTTGTAGAGTGGCACTAAGCATTCTAGATAACTGTCTGCCCCTTTCTCAGACTTTTCTAGCAAAACTCAAAGGCTCATTAAAGAAAGCTGGACCATCAACTTTATTTGGTTCATCTAGAGATCACCTTAACTAAGATCTTGCTTGAGATAATATTGGTGCTTGATGCCCTGTTATTTCTGGGAAAAAAAGTTATGGCATATCACAAAACAATGTGAGTTTATGTTCTGTTGAAGCATCTTTACTCCAGGCAAAATCTTGGTTGATGCAGTAACCTCTTCTGCATATTCTTTTTCTTTTTTTTTTCTTCTAGTCGTTAATGGTTTGCCTCTTGCAGAAACTGATTCCTTGACAACACTGATTAGGAATTTAGTGGTGGTGTTTGATGTGATCTGTGACCAAGTCACTTAATCTCTCATGCACTTACGGTCTTTACAGGAAAGTGAGGAGGATGAAATTGGCAATCTTGAGCTAGCCTGGGACATGCTGGAGTTAGCGAAAGTCATTTACAAGAGGTAAAAACTAAAGTTCTAATTTGGATACATGCCACAGAAACTCAGTATAAAGTGGAGGGTGGCATGGCCAGTTAGTGAATGTGGCATACTCTGATCAGGATTTGAAATTTTTCTTCTTGCTTTAGACAAGAAACAAAAGAAGCTCAGCTCCATGCGGCTCAAGCTCATCTGAAGTTAGGAGAAGTTAGCATTGAATCTGGTAAGTAATGTTAACTCTCATGTGCAAAGTGTTTGGTTCCACTTTCTGTCACTGGATTTTGTACTTTAAAATGAGCAGATGTGAGTTAAGGCTCTCAGGATGAGAACAAATTAGACTGATCGTGATAGTTGCAGCCACGTGAGAAGCTTTGGAATTAATGGTTGGTGCCTTAAATAGGATAGAGTATGTGCTTTTGCAGAGCACTGGAAAAAAAGTTTGAGTAAGAAGTAATGTGTTGCTAGACCAAAACCAGCCTTGTGTTCTGAAGTGACCAAACCTTGCTTATGAACTTGAAAGACTTATTGAAATTGTCACTGAGCTTAATTAATAGGAGGTGTCAGTACCATGCCACTGCCAGAACATAAAGACTGCAAATGAAAAATAGTTGACTCTCTTAGCCCTTCCCAAATCCTAGGCTATAGTCAGGAAAGACTCTTGTGTTACACAGCAGAAAAAAGGAGTGGGAAGCAAGCCCCAGGTTTATGCCTTGTAATGTCTTGCTTGCCTTTCATTTAAAAACATATTTTAATCTTGTTAAATCCAAATGTACTCTTTCTCTGGGGCAGGCATTGGAAATAATCCAACAGGTTTCTGGGCCAGGGCTGCAGAACAAGGGTTGTGTCTTATGTCACTAGAACATAGTCAGTGGAGAGCTTGACAGGAGGGTGACAGGGGACTGTGCTTAGCTCCAGATCCGTGTTGCACTTGTGACCAGTTACATTCAGTTCCTGGTAGCAGGTAAAGCAGGAGGATTTGGTGCCTGCTTTGACTGGACTGCTCAGTTTTCTGTGCTGAGATTAGACAAAGCGCTCGTGAGAGAAACAGAGGAACTGGCCTAGACAGTCTCTGAGGGGAGGCAGAGTTGTCACCTGATGGTCTGAAAGCAGCCCAGCACTGCTGTGTTCAGTGGTGGTTCTGTTTGCAGACTGTATAATGTGTAACGAAACACGGAGTAACCAAACCAGGGTTTAGATTGTGCTGCTGTGGATAATTACTGAGGTTTGTAAAGACCTTGGGCTTTCTCCTGTAGAAAACTACACACAGGCAATCGAGGAGTTCCAGGCCTGCCTGGCCCTGCAGCAGAAGTACCTGGAGGCTCACGACCGGCTGCTGGCCGAGAGCCACTACCAGCTGGCCCTGGCCTACCACTACAACAGCGACTTCGACGAGGCTGTCCTGCAGTTCGGGAAGTCCATGGAGGTCATAGACAAGAGACTGGGTACGTGGAATTCTGAAGCTCCCTAGTGAGTTTTCACAAGGCCAAAGTAGTGAGGTGTGCTCATTGTCTGCTGTGTCGTGTTTTATCTGAAAGCAGTGACAGACAGACTACAGCAAGGGCAGAATTGTTAAAACTGTTTGTTAGCAGGTAATTGCTTCTGGATGTTGGTAACTGGACAGTTACTTTGTCTCAAGGTGTTTTGCCCTGATAACTCTTTCACCCCAGCAATACTGACGGAGCGAATAAAGAAGGCAGACGCTGGGTCCCCTGAGGATGAGAAGGAGATTGAAGAACTGAAGGGATTGCTTCCTGAAATTAAAGAGAAGATAGAAGATTCAAAGGAGTCACAGAAGAGCGCAAGAGTAGCTGAGCTGGGACTGAAAGCAACTCTGGTGAGTGTGTCCTGTGGTTTCCTTTTGACCCAACCCTTCTTCCAGTGGAACTTGAAGTAAATCAGTAATGGGAGGAGCTCAGACTTGATCAGGGGCTGGTGGTTGATCACAGGTGTTACCAGGCTGTGGTTGTGAGAAGGAAACTGAGACAGCTGACATGTAAAGAGGATATTTACTAAGTAGCCTGATACTAACTGTTCCAAAGTAAACAGGAGTTTGATAGGCTTCTGTGGCATTTAATGTATCAGGGCTGGAAATGATGGGTCAGGCAAACGTGGAGCGTGTGTTGCATCTGTCCTGTGCAGTAAGTGCAGAACCCAGTGCTGGGACTTGAAAGGACTTGGGCTTCCTGTATCTCAGTAAGTTCACCTGTATGGTCTGCCACAGTCTGTTTTTTCTGCTTTTCTTAAGGTTGGAACCACATCTGGCTTTGCACAAAGTGAAGACAGTGGTTCTGTTTCCACAGTAAGTGAATCGAAAATGAATGTTGTTAATTCTCATCTGCTCTAAGGATTACTGCTTGCATTTGCTCATGTGCCGATGTCTGTCTTGTAACAGATTCCAGTAAGGAAAGCAGCTGATGGTGCATCTCAGTGTGTAACAGACATCTCTCATCTAGTCAGGAAAAAGGTGAGTCCTGAAATGACTCTTTAAACGAGCAGTTTGTTGAAGTACCACTGGTTTGCTCTGTGTAGTTAAGACTTTTTTTGTCTTAAAAGTTTTTTCTTAACTTAGTTGTATAATGGGAAAACAATCTCAAAGTAAAACCAGTAGTGTATGAATCTCCTTTCCACTGGGAGCCAATTGGTCTGGGAACCATCTGGCCTCCAGGAGAGACCATTCTTGGTGGTTCAGCACCCTGCCTGACCCACACTGATGTAAATCTGACCCAGTTGTGCAGCTTCTGCAGGTGGTCCCTGAACAAGAGCTTCCTCTGCTGAGGACCCTCAAGAGCAGCAGGGTCTCCTGCAGATCCCAAGAAAAGGCAGGCAACCAGGCTGGGCTGGGTTTTCTTCTTTCCAAAAGGAAATGGGGACTTGGACTTAATAAATAGTAAAGCCACACTGGTGGTAATGATAAACTGCCTCTTAAAGAGATCAGGTATTGAACACTTGGTTCCTCAAAGTGTTATGTGTTCTCTAGAAGTGTTTGCTGATAAAAGCTAAGATCTTATAGGGGATGCTTTCAGTTTTATGTTGCCTCTGTTCCATTGGCCTGTCAGTTCAGGTGTGCCTGGAGTGATTTGGAGCTGCTTTAGGTGATTTCAAATGTTGTAGATGCCCTAAGTCTACCCTTGAACTGTTACAGGCTCAGTGGTTGCACCTTTCCTTGCCAGACTATAACTGAGAATAATTTAGCTCTGGAGATCCTGACACCCAGACAGTGTCACTGTGGTCAAGACCTTGATGCCACAGCCTCAGAGCTCTGGTTAAACCCCAACACTGGAGAGTCTGTCCTGAGCCTGGCAAGCAGAGGTTGGGTAGATGATGTGCAATGACATCTAATGCTAAATTTCTCAAAAAGATTTAAACTTTGATTTGGACTTAGTGGAGATTGTAAACAATTTTGTTTTCAGAGGAAACCAGAGGAGGAGACTCATCAGGGAGACAATGAAGCCAAGAAATCTAAACCAGAACCGGCTGTCAATGGTGGTGGTGGGGATACTGTCCCCAGTGGAAATGAGGTTGCAGAAAAAATGGAAGAGGAGGTGGGCAGCTGAGCCAGGAGTCTGGGCCATGCTTTTTATTTTATTTCCCCCCCTCTCTGTTCAGGGATGGTTGTGTGCCTGGTAGATGTCCTGGTTTTATTGCCTGCTGGCCTTCACAAGGTTTCCCAGATGAGATGAAGAATATTCCTAGTGGGCAGGATGCATGTTGTACTGTGGTGCTGACCCTGTGTGGGGTGGGACAGACAGGTGTTCTGGGTGGTTTTTTGCTGGGCTCAACTCCAGCACAGGGTCTTCCCCCAGTTTTTAATGTTCCTGGGTTTTATTACTTACCCCTGGGCTGCACTTGTTACTGTCAATGCTTTAGGGTAGTGTTGGGCTCTGAAGACCAGCAAAACTCACATAGTCATTTAAATCTTCAAATTACAGAACCTTTGGGCTGCTGCATGAGTTGGTGCTGTAAGACTGTGTCTTGTCTTTTAAAAACAAACCCTTATCTTCTCTTTTAGACAGAGAAAAGGCCACAAGCAGACTCAGGGGCTGCAGTTGAAAGCACAGTATGATAATTCTTTAACCTTGGACACTCCTCTCCTTACAAGGAAAATGGTTTTGTATATAGTGTATTTTTTCACTTTTTGGCAACTTTTGTATGACTTCAATAAAGATTGTAAGCAAATGGTCCCTGTCTTGACCTTCCTCCTGTGACAGGTTCCAGCCTCTGCTCCTGGCTGTCCCTCTGGGCTGCAGGTCTCAGCCCTGGCCCACTGCTGGGCTGGTGCTCCCTTTAGCTTCAGCATTTCCACCCACGTGTGCCTCCTGAGGCAGGAGCAGAGGGTGGGATGGGCCAGGCAGGGCTGGCTGCTGCAGGGAAGAAGAGCATTGCATGGAATTCACTGTGGTCTTGTCTAGGGATCTGACCTTTTTTCCTTCTGGGGCCTTATCTCACAGCTGGGGCTGTGTTTTGTTCGTTCAAGGCTGAGCCTGAAGTGGGTTCTGGTGGTGCCTGCCTCAGCTTTGAGCAGATAAAGTGAGGAAAGAGAGAGAGTGGGGAAGGCTGATAAAGCACTTCATAGCATCTGGGGCTGCTTTGCTGTGTATTTTTAGCTCTGCTCAACCTTCACTTTGCACTCAGGAGGGGGTGCAGGAGCAGGTGCTGATGGTTCGAGGCAGGGGCATGGCTGTCCCCTGAGCCAGCTTGAGTCCCCAGGTTGGGGGGATCCTGCCCTGGGATGTGTGCGTATATATCAAAAAAGGCCAAGAAGTGAAGAGCAATGAGCTGAAGCCATTTATTAAACACATAGCACATGGCCTTGATGCTTTGGAAGGCTGGCTGTGGATTTTGCTGGTTCCCAGGGCTGAGATGTGCGTGCCCTGGGTTAGGCTTTCCCAACTGAGGGCAGGATGTGGGGATGTACCTGAGGGAAAGGAATTTATTGTGCCCCTCTGTGCCCTCTGCCTGTCCCTAAACCTCCATTGGGGGCAGGGTGAAATGCTTCTCTGGCTGTGGGCTGAGCCCTGAGGTGGAGGCTGAGCTGTGTAACTCAGTTAGTTGGCTGCTGGCTTGGGGGGGTGCCTGAGGCTGCCTGTCCTTTTCCTGCTGAAATGCTCAGAGCCTCTTCTGTCCCAGCAGTGATCCCGTAGACTTTCCCCCTCCCCAGCACTCTTAGGATCCTGGTACCAACTGCACAACTGATCCCAAAACTCACCCCTGCAGCTTGAACACAGGTTTTGCCATCCCTTCATCACCCTAACAGTTACTAAAGCCCCAGTTTGCCACTCCAGGGTGGTGAGGGTGTGACAGGGCAGTCCAGTGGGGCCATGGCCCATTCCTGGCTCACCTTCAGGGAGCCCTGTCTTGTGCTGGGGGCTCCTGAGCAGGAGGAGGATCCTCCAGGGCCACAA
This sequence comes from Gymnorhina tibicen, assembly GCA_013399875.1. NCBI lineage: Eukaryota > Metazoa > Chordata > Aves > Passeriformes > Artamidae > Gymnorhina > Gymnorhina tibicen. Next base: position 123,501 of record VXAZ01010408.1, on the reverse strand, counting down.
AGCGGGTGAGGGGGAGTCCAGGGGGCACGTAGGCTGTGGGGCTGCCAGGGGCCAGTGCTGGCCGAGGGGGCTCCTAGGAAAGGAAAAAAGTGTCAAGGGGAGGAGGGTCCTGGCACTGTCCTGTCCAGGCACGGTGGGAACTGCCTGGCCATCCCCTCACACGTGGCACTGGGTGTGCAGAGCAAATCCCACCCCTGGTCCAGCACTGGGGGGGACTTACCTCCTGCCCCAGTGGCCCTATCCCTAACTGCAGCAACAGGAGCAGTTCCCAAATGTCCCCAAGCTTGTACCTCCACACCCATCATCCCATCCCAGATGGCAGCCCAATCCCATCTCCCCTCTCCCCTCCTTGGAGAGCTAGAAATCGCCCTGGGCTGAGGCTCTTACCATAAAAAGTTCTGGCACAGCCAGGGCTGGCAGCAGCGGGGAGGCTATGGGGGGTGGGAGGACGCGGGAGTGCAGCCATGGCCTCGTCTGCTCCGCGTGGCATCGCAGCATCCCCACCTCTGCCTGGAGCTGGGCCAGTTCCTCCGTGTGCCGCTGGGCTGCCCGCGAGCCTGGGCGGCAGGATTTGGTCCTGGGCTTTACAGCAGCCATTTCCCCGGCACCTCACTAGGCCCGCGTTCAGGGCCACTGGGGGCCGGGACTCTCCCTGCTCACTGCAGAGAGCCCACTCCGAGCTGCAGCTCCCCTCCCCTTGCCCATATTTCCAGGAGCCATGTCCAGCCCAGGGCTCTGATGCTGCAACCCCAGAGGCAGCCTGGAGCTGTGGGGTGCAGATGGGGGACCCCCCTCCTTGGGAGCCATCACTTACCAGCGTCAGCTCTCCTCTCCCTCCTGACCTTCAGTGCCAGCAGTTCATCTTCCAGACGCCGGTTCTCCAGCTCCACGGCCAGCAGTGCCGCATCCAGACCGTGTGTGCCAGTGCCTGGGGGCTCTGCCGGCACAGCCGGGGGCGCCTCAGGTGCCGGCTGTGGGGCCGCGGTCCCTTTGGGGGGACAGGCGTGGGCCTGGTGTTGGTGCTTACCCATCCGCCTGCCCCTGCCCAGCCCCGCGGTTCCTTTCTCCAGCACCGTGGCCTCCAGCTGGAGGTGGAGGAGCTGGTCCAGGACGGCCGGGTCGTGTCCCCCGGAGCGCAGGTAGGACAGTCGCAGAGCCCTGGCAGAGCCCTGGATCAGCCATCGCCAGGGCTCGGCCGGGCGCTCCGCTCGGAGCCGCCATCGCCCTCAGAGCCTCACCTGGCCTCGGCCGCGAGCGGCCCCGCGGGCGGAAGGAGGGTGTCGAGACGGAGGGTGGTCCTGGGGAGGAGGCGGGCAAGTGGGGAGTGAGGGGGCAAATGGGCCCCTTGATGGAGAGCACCCCACAGGGCCAGGGCTCTGTGCTGTGACCCCCGGGCCAGGGCTCACCTGTGCTGTGCTGTTTGGACCTGTCCGGCCTGGTCCTGCGGGGCCTGGCTCTGCTCTGGCTCCCCCTGCTTGGGCTGGGGGCCCAGAGCTGCCCCGGCCCCCAGTGCCGCCAGCCGCCGGCACAGCCCTGTGGGACGGTGAGGGGCCGGGGGCTCAGTACGGCCCCCACAGCTCCACTCTTGGGTGGTTACTGCATCCCACACGTGCCTCCCCATCTCCCCAAAAGCGCTGCCAGCGCCTACCCTCTCTCTGCTGCTCCAGCTCCTGGGTCCTGGCCCTGATCTCGGCCACGTAGCGTTCGTGAGCTTCCAGCAGCTCCTGCGGCGGCTGCCGGTGCCCCTGCAGTGGGAGCGGCTGCCGGGGGGGCTCTCCCTGCTGCACACATGGTTCACCGGGCAGGAGGGGCTGGATCACCAGCTCTGGGGAGCTGTAGAGCTGCTGATGCCCACCCTGGGATTCGGGATTCACCGTACCTCCAGTGTCAGCCTCCTGGAAGTGGGGTCGGCAGAGCGGAGCAGGGCCCTCTCGCGGGGGGTGAGCACGTCCCCCAGGGGAGCCCCTTGCGCCCGCCCTGGCCCCCGCTGTCCCCGCACGGCTGGTGGTACCCCAGGAAACACAAAGTGATGGCGTGGCTCAGTGTCATCTGTATTTTGGAACACCCCAACCTTGCAGACACAAAGGAAAGAAAAGGGTGACACCCTCCCACTCTCCCCTTAACAATATACTTTTCTGTCTTTGGCAAAATAAGCACCAAGGGCTGCCTGTGTGGTGCAGGGATGGAAGGATGGAGGCCTACCCCAGCTCAGGCCAAGCTGGATCCAGGTTGCGATGCTATTTCCCGGCCCAGCACCTGTACCTGTCCCCGTCCCTCGTACCCATCCCCGTTCCGTGCCAGACTCAGCTCCATACTACCGAGGTGTCCTGTGGTTTCCTTGCCGTGTCCTGTGCTCCCTCGACAGGCAGGGGATCCCCGCCACGGAGGCAGGAGCTGCTGGGTGCCGTGGGGCCGAGGCACAGCTTCTCCAGGTGCACCCGCAGCAGCGGTCGGGATCTGAACGCCAAGCGGCAGCGGGGGCAGAGGAAGCCCCCCATGTCCGACACCCTGGAAAGCAGAGTGGGTGGAGGTCACTCGGGGGGCCACCCTGCCAGGGAGAGGGGGTCCCCCCGCGGGGCTGGCACCCCGGGACTGGCTGAACGCGTGCACAGACCTGCTGGCGGCGGTGGCTGCAGTGTTTGAAGACACTGTTGCTACGCTGGACGCTGGGCTGGGCAGGGAGGGCCACGCCTCCAACCCTGGACATTCCCACTGTTTACCAGGGGCACTGGAATGGGGAAAAAATGTCGCTGAGCCACCTGAGCAAACCACAGAAAACAAGGTGAGGGAGGCCTCGTTGCCCTGTGTCCCACAGTGCTCCCACTCCGTGGTTACCAAGTGCTCACTGGCAGACATGCAGTGCCTGGGGCTGTCCCAGGGGTGCCCCTTTCCCACCTTGCACCAGCTCCCACTTAGCTGCTCCTTAGCAGCTAAGGGGGGAACGTCCACATTGAGGTGAAACAGCTGTCAGCATGGATTGGAGGTGAAGGGGTTTTTAAACTTACCCCATTACCTGAGATGGGTGCACACAGATCTGCACAACTTGATTTAAATGGATGTGGGAAGTCAAACTTTTAAAAAATGGATAGACTTTTCCAGACAAAAGCAGTGTTTGATGGGACCAAAACACGAGGATATTCAAAAGCAATGAGATGGTTTGTGCAATATCTTACAGGAGCCCCAGCACTTCCAAAGCATTCCCAGGCAGCCTCAGCCCCTGGAGCCTGGTTTCTAGAGCGCAGGGATGAAGAAATGCCCCACTGCCCCACTCAGCTGGGGTTCACCGCAGAGCCAGCGGGAGCTGGAAGCACAAGTAGCAGAGTTACACCTGATAATGCTGAGCGTGCGCCCTTGAATCCAGATGCAAAGATTCAGGGCTAAACATCATCATTTTCTTACACCTCTGTCCTCTCTGCCTGGCCAGGAGTGCATTAAGAACACACAGGCACAACCTTGGGACAAACCCCCTCAGGTCAGCAAGACCAGGTTTCTTGTGATTCCGTCCAACCCACTTGCAAACAATGCACAACCCCCAAGCACTTTCCAATCCAAAACCTTTGTGCACAAGCTGAACTTACACCAGACACTAAAATAGCTTAGGCCACAACTGAGTTGTTTGTAAAATTCTTTTTAATCTAATAGAAATGTTTTCATGAATTTTTAAAAAAGATTTCAATGAAAACAGCTTTGGATTCAGACATTCCCTTGCCACGTTGTGAACATAAACAGCAGCATTGCACTAGGAACAAGTGACACCGACCGGTCGAGCTTCACCATTTTGTATGAAGCGGAAAAAAAAGCAAACTGCTTTAATAGAAGATAATTTTGAATTATTTTCTTTTTAAAAAAAATCCCCAAACATGAACTGTCATCTCAGCATTGTTCTCCCTCTCCCTTCTTAAAGGAAGAGTTCAGCTCCTGCAGTCTGAGCACTACAGCAATGTTTGCCAAGTGGAAAAATAGAGCGGGAGAAGAAACTGTTTATCCCCAGTGCTACTGAACCCCCAAAGTTGCAGGTCCCTTAAAGGAAAGCTCTTCTTACATAAGAAAGACAATTAGAATTGGCAAACTGATGCAAAATATTTATTCCAAGTTAGTTATTTTTGATGCAGTAGTTTTTCCCCCTCATACAGACTCAATGTGATAGTCACTTTTTAAAATCTGTAAATAATGTTATCAAAATAATCTTAATCTTTGAAATCTCACAAAAAATTTATATTTTACAATCCACCCTGAATATCAAGGCTGCAAGAAGAAGAACACAAACAATTCCTATATCCAAATATTTTACAGCTGTACCCAAAAAAAAAGAAAACCACAAACGCCTGGTTAAGTGATGAAGCTCCCCGAGCCGCCAAAAAAAAATAAAATAAAATAAAATATTCATGTTATTAGCATTAATTTAACATAATTAGAACTTCAAAAGCCATTTTGTCATCGACAATGATTGTTTTAGCACACCGTTACCGCGCACTGGGCAATGCGGCGGCACTGTTAGAAGCCTGTTGTTGCAGAGATCAGTCAGCCACTTGTGTCCTGCTCACACGACTGAACTTGTGCACTGCCCCACAAGGGATTTTTGTCAAAATTTGCTAGCTGCACAAACTTCTAGTAAGCATTAGGGCAAAACCAAAAGAAAAAGCTAAAGAAGCCAATTTCTCTCTTCTTTGGGATACAATTATTTCCCTTGTGCATGAAGTATCAACAACAAAAGAAAAAACTGAACAGAATGGAGACAGAATAAACTCTGTTTAGTTTATACAACCCCAAACACATGTTGAACTATGAACTGAGTTTATTGGGTTGGTTTTATTTATTTTAATTTTATTGTGCCCAGTTTCAGGCATCGTCATCTGACGTTTCGCTGCTACTTGTTTCTGTGTCTGAGTCCTCAATCTTTGTCTTGAAAGTGCTTCCCCAGTGGAACAACAGGCTGGAGCCGCGGCCCTGAAGAAATCCGTTCTTCCCAAATCCGTTTCTTCTTCGCTGTAGGAATGAAAGCAAGTTTTACAACGAGCAAAAGTGTGGAGAGTAACTGCCACCAACAATCTGTGGATGTGAATTACACATTTAACTGTGTATATGGATAATGCAGAATCATCCATTCTACTACAGTCTCACTTAAATTCTTTGTCCTTTTGAAAACCCTTAAGAACAAGCCCCTGAGAAAGAAGAGGAGGGAGAAGGAGAAGGAGAGGGAGAAGAGCAGTCACAAGTGGCAAGAGCTGTAAACATACCTGCTCTGATTTAATCTGGAACTCTTTGAGCTCATCCTCCGTGAGGGGAAGGTAGTTTTCATCATTTTCAGGATATTCCTGCCATCCCATTTCTTTCAATAACCTGATTGTGGAGAAAATAAAAGGGGCATGGGAACTAAACCAAGGGAATAATGGCAAAGGAAAGAACACTTTGAAGAACGAGGTTTTGTACTAAATCACTCCAAATTCACCAGGGAATCTTCTCTATCACAGACCACTTCAACAATCCTTTGTGTTTACCCAACATTTTTCAATGTCTTTTACAAATATTTAACCATCAGCAGTCCTGTACAATGGGTACATAACCAGCCTGGTGGAAGGCAGGGATTTGAAATTCTAACTCAAGGACACTGAAGGAGCACATGAGGCAACCAAACCAGTATCACAGCTCAGAATCTCCTAAACCTTACTCTATCTGCTTGCACCAGATGCTCACACTGCTTACTCACTGACATGAGATACAGCCTGAGATACCAGGTAAACATTTTCTTAACTCTCCTCTACTTTTACAGCATGTAAAGCAGCACAAGAGTATTCTAAGTGCAAACGAAGTGTGGTGTGTGTCTTCAAACCATTACATTTAGGACACCTGCTTGTAAATTAACCAGAATCACCTCAGGTTCATGCTGACTCCCAGTGTGGGCAGATAAGTATCTCTAGGCAGCATTAACACATGGGGATGTGGCACTAAAGAAGCACTGGAATTTAATTACAGACCTTGGTAAAGCCTTGGCTCACCTGTCACTGGTCTTGCTTTACTTTCAGTAAGACCCCACCCAGTCCAGCACTAGTCACAAAGCTCACACACCTCCTTCTCTGTACACACATAGCTACTGCTTCCCAAAAAGAGAGTTTTCTTTGAAATCGTTTTCTTCTCCTCACACAGTCCAGGGACTCGCCCTCCTTTACTCCAGACACTTTATTCTGCCACTTACTCACCTGTGTTCTGCTTCCAATGAATGGGAGAGGTTTTCCCCCTCCTCTGGCAAAGGGAGAGAAAGGCCATTCTGATGGCAGTTCTCTTCCCAGTTTTCCTTTGGTTCTGGTGTGCTGTTGCTCTCCATCTAAAGAAAAATAAAACCATAAAAGTGTGCTTACAAAGACCGTGCCAACAGCACAGTTCCAAGTTCAAGCTTCTGCCTTTGAAAGTCCAGCCAAGCCTTTCACCTTGAGCCAGTGTTTTTTACAGAAGCTGCAGCAACGTGTACCTGGCTGTGACAGGACAACACAGGACAAAGGACATTTGGTGGCCCGTGCTGCTGTGCCAGGGGAGTGAGTGCTGGCATTGCAAAGCCATCACCAGCGGCTCAGAGTGACAGCAAGAAAACTACGAGAATTAAATGCTCCTAAGGACACACTTTACGTACACATTAAAGCACAGATTTATGCGTTCGGGGGTCTGGTCTGAGCCTCTGAAGCTTGAGCCACATTCCTGCACCTTTCACAAGCACGAAATTCTACTTTTCTGTGAATGCAGTTTGACAGGCAAGTTGGAAAGCAACTTAAGATGTTAAAATACGATACTGTTCCTCTCCTCAGAGAATTCTTGCAAAAATCTAGATTACCTTCAACATCTGTGACCTTCCCTTCCACCTCATTTATTACTTATCCATTTGCATTTCATTGTGTTACAGATCTCCCTCCGTCACTGCTGTGCACTACTTCCACTGGCACATGTGCCAGACCAGTGGGAGTCATTTCCTTCCTCCTCCAGAGCCTGAATTACATACACTGCTCAGGGTTCTTTTAGTCCCCAACTCCTTCAATAATAATGATCATATACACAGCAAGGACAGCGATCTTACATCATCCAGCTTGTCACATTCCCTGTTTTCTGTTATCTCCCCATTTCTATCATCCTTCAGTGCCTTCAGGAATTCGCTCTTTTTATCAGTGGTCCGGCGCATCAGCTTCGTCAGGCGCGAGGAGCAGATCTCGATGGGAGGGGTGGTGCTGGAAGGACTCTGCACAGGGGAAGGAGAACACAGAATTCAAACTGCACTGCTGCGAACCTGGGGCCTCTTCAGTGGCTGTGCTTACACCTTTCAAACACTCATCAGTTCTTTAGGTGGCTCTTAACCCTTCAAAAAACCCCAACCTAATGTCAAATTCCCATCAAAGTACTGATGGGTGTTGCACACTCACTTCTTCCATCTATTATTATCAACTCAGTTTCTTTTCTTCCCCTAGGAGTCAATTCACATGGCCATGAATATGTTTATTTTGTTCCTTTGTAATGTAACTCTTTCAGGCAAACTGGTGCCTACAATAGAGTATTAGGGCAAAAAACTTCATGCAGGATTCCTGCCCTACAAAAATTTGCAAATTAAGCAGATTAGACTCAGTTCAAATTTGTGTTTTAAGTCATCCTGACAGACTCTACCCTGAAATTAAGCTATGGGAAGGTAATCTCCTTTCAGGGAGTGGTCACATCCTTAACTAACCACAACCGGGTGAGGAACAGGCAGCCACAGCCTTGGAATCCTCCCCTGGGGAGAACGCTGCCAATTGCTGGCTCTTTATACTCAGCCCAGATGGTTCAGTGTGGAGCCAGACACAGACAGCCCTGGAGCCTGTGGGAAATCGGCTCAGCTCAAGGCATGAGCACAAGGAAACCGCCTGTGCTCTTCCAGAACGTTTAAGCTTTCTTAATAATCTGCAATCTATGAACCAGTCCCACTGGCAGTACCCAGCCATGATCCTGCAATAGGAGCATTGCTAACCAAGGTGAGCCTTCAATTTAATCTGTTCCGTGTTTTGACTGGACATACAAAAGGAATCTAAGAGCATGTTATGTGAAAGCTCCCAGTATCTTAACCTCCTGCTGGAGTTCATGTCTGGCTACTCTAAAACAATGAGGCGTTTAACATTATTATGGATAACTGACATCAGAATCTTGCAAAACTACTCTTCTTCTTCATGTATATGCTTTGGTTTTTTAAAAATCAATATTAAACCAGTAAAATTCCCTGAAGCTTGTAGTGTTTTTCTCCCCACACACTTTTTTAAGCTGGGCGAAGGTTGCAAAGTCAGGCTCTTCAAAATGAATCTCCTGTGCCAAAAATTTTTATCACACTCAAGTGTTCTGAGCAAAGATCAAGGGAATTACAACAAAAACAAGGTAGCAACTGCTGCTTATATTTCTAATACCTGTTGCATGTGAAACACTGGTGTGATATAATGCCTGCAAGGGAGTAAGTGCAGCCTGAAAGTAATTTCTCAGGCAGACTTTTCAGATTCTGCCTAATTCAATGTAGTAAGAAACAAATCTGCAGTTGTAACAGACCTAACAAGTGACTGAAACTATCAGGATAAAAAGCCAACACAAGAGTGAAATTAAGCTCTCAACATAACTATTAGTTTGACTGCAGTGACAGAAGGTAACAATGAACAAAGGAGACTAAAATTAGATGTCTTCTGGTAATATGAAACACTCAAACTCTTTGCTAGTGGCTGTTTTAATCTCTAACAAACTACTGAGGTACTAAAACTTAATTTCTACGTGTTAGGGGAAGACAGTTACAGCTAAAGTTTAGAAACAACAGATTTCTGAAAGGGAATTAATTTCACCTCAATTCTGGTTTTATGCATAACTTCCTGTAGAAGGGTTATGTTTTACAGAACATTCTTCTTTAGCACTAAAATAGCACACTGGCATCTCTTCCAAAGTAAGCTTAGCCCTTTGACTGAAACATCAAGGTATCTCAGTCTTTTGGTGTTGCTTCTTCTTTTTTTTTGTTTTTTTAATGAGAGCACTGTGCATCACCTAAGATTTGCTCTGATGTCTGTCTATGTAACACAGATGGCTACTCTTACAGAAAAGTAATCCTGAATTCATTTTAAGAACCCAGGCTGTATTGTAGCTTGGTTGTTTTAGACTGGCTTGTGGGGATAGGTGCTAGTTGGCACCCTTTTAGTTTTCAACACACTGTGGCCTCTTATGAATAAAGGTGCTATTTTCACCACTTCTGCAGGAAATGAATTATCCCCCTTTCAGAAACAAAAAGCCAGAGACTATTTGTAGCAGTCCTGGAGAACCAGGATTGCAGTACTATCTGCTGCCCACAGACCTGTGTTTTCATATTGTAAGTCTCCACCAGATTCAAAGTAAAATGTATTACAAGTGTCCAGTTTAGTTGCAAGGAATTTTTAAGCCCTTTATGTTTAACTCTCAAGTTAGTATCCGACATCTTCACTTACTGAAGTTACACGCAAGACCTTCCTGGGGGATAGGTGAAGGAAACACATCACTCCTGTATGATACAAAGTGAATGCCCCTGTCCTGTCTGCTGAGGTGAAAGCCTGTTTAAGTTTACATATTTACACTGTCCATACTGTGCTGTGCACTACATAAAAGGAAGGCTGTCAGCAGCACAAAGAACTTGGTCTAGAGACAAAAGCAAGGTAAGGGAAAGGAACAGAGTGCAAGATCTATTTGTCAAAGTGACAGGTGCCTGTTTATTAACTATTGCCTTTAATGACTGCTTGTACACTCAGGTGTGGCTAAGGCAGAAAAGTGCAGGCTGCTGCAAAGTAAAGCCCGCAAAGCAGAGAATCAAAGATGACAAGGCCTTATTTTAGAAGTAACATCTATAAAGGGACAAGACAAACGCACAACTAGAAAAACCCCTCAATTCTACGCTTAAAACATGAACAAGCTAATTTCAGATGTTGTGAATCATCATTTCCAGAATCACAAAATCATTAAGGTTGGAAAAGACTTCTAAGATCATTAAGTCGAACCTGTAAAGAGCAGCTGCATTGGCCAGGAATTAATCACAGTCTGTTCTATTTTTGTTTTTCTTGCGCAATGTCATAGTTATTGCTGAAATATTATGAGATTTATATTTCCAGGTTCTCTCTATACTTCAGACCAAAACCAGGGGCAAGTCAGTTTCCATCTCAGCAGACCACCTCCTTCCAATGTCAAAATTAAAAACAGATACTGTAGCTGAAAAGTCACATGTCCACATGTTAAACTCCTTCAACCCCCTCAGAACCCAGTGCTTATGCTGTTGTTCTAAATAAAGGAAATCAGGCAGATCACCTTCCTTCCCCTTCCTTTCCTATGCTGAAGAACATCATGGGAATCAATTTACCTACCTATTCACATCAGTTCCTGGTATCTGCACTCCCATAACACCAAGCTGACGCATGCCTTGTTACACAACACCATTTAAAGCATTAGCCTTTTTTTTTCCTACTGGAAGGAAATTCTAATACAGTTGAACAAACACCAGTGGCTTTACAGCCAGATAAACCCCATTTTTATGAGGGTTTATTTTCTTTCAGTGTATCATTGATGTGGCAGAATGTGCTAAGGATGCACAAGTGAGTCATCTGTCGAGGGTGCAAAGGTAGGTACTACATGCAGAGAGGGCCTTATCACGAATATGCTGGAGTAGCTGAGAGTGACAAAAGCTCCCACCCTACACCTAAGCCCAACCCTTACCTCTTTGGGAGAGGTGAGGACTGAGCCGCTTGCCAGTACCGCTGGTTTGGTTACAGACACTGGACTGGTAAAGGCAGAGTCACGGGTGGAGGACAGCGAGCCTGGTTTATGTTCACTTCTGCTGGCTTTCCATGGGCTTGGCTGTATTGAAGAAAACACAAAATACAGGGCAGTAAGTGGTAAGGCCCGAGAAGGGGTTGCTTGCAAGTATTGAAATAAATAAACAACACTATGTTGGCTGTTGTATGGATTTTTTTCTTCCCTCTCCAAGAACAGTCTCAACAACCATCATTTTTCCCCTGGCATTGCTGTTTTCCCCAAATCACACACAATCCTGGTTCCTGGGCACTACCCTTCGGTAAAACACCAGTAAGAGCTCAAAGAGAAAATCCAGCATTGCCCTTCATTAACTGGAATCACCACTGTGTAATGCAAATCATCTTACAGCTACCCACAGATACGAAAATAAAAAAAATCCCAATTAAAATGACATTTCTTAGGGGAACACTGCATACCACAAAGAAAAGCTTCCAATCACTTGACAAGAAGTTTCCCTGTGTGAGGAAGAAGTTTGTTTAGGGTGAGAATGCAAATTATTTATTTCCTAGGGCTCTGAAAGTGTCCATCATTGCACCAGTTTAGCAACAATAACAAGAAAAAGAAGCAAAAGCAGCCAGTTTATTATAGTGCAGGATCACTTGCTGTTTTGCCCTGGATACTCTCTGCAGTATCCCTTTGAATACACTGGCCATTTGGCTGAAGAGCAAAGACTTGAAGGTAAGTTTTTGTTACTTGGAATGTTGTTCTTGAAGCTCTCTTATCAGTCAGGGACAAACACTGTGAAGTGAGAGTCTCTACAAAAACAATCCTAAGAAGAAACTTGTATCAAGTAGCACTAGCAAGACACTATCAGAACACTAAAGATACAGGTTCCTTTGACCCACTGGACTTCTGAAGCCACCTTCGAGTCACTAGTAAAATAATTAATGCACAAATAGGATTCAGTTAAATCCGAGATGCAACAGATCTTGCAATCTGCAAGCAATGAGAACAGAGGCACTATTTCAGTATGTTGTCACTGTCTACTGGGTTCTTCTATAAATTTTTAAATAAATAGATTGCATGGGGAGGCCATCAGCTTTACTCTTCAACTTAAAAATGAGCATCCCACATTATCAAATGGATTCTATGGCATTCACAGCACACATTAAAAACATCCCCTTCAAACCCCAGAAATATCCTGATCTGCGCAATACTTATTGCCTGTACTAAAATTAGGGTGCAGTATGACTCTGACAAAAAGTTTCTCTCCACAGCTCCAGGGTTTCACTGTTCGATTCCCAGCTCTCAGCTGCCCAGTGCTGTTCTCCAGGCTTCCACAAAGGGGCAGCTCAGACAGATCCAAAGACAGACCCCTATTGCTTTCCTGGGGAGGCTGAGTGTGACCTTCATGGATTGCTTGACTGTGAGCTATTAGCCATCTCAATTAGCCAGAAAGAACACACTTGTTTCACTGCCACCAGTTCTCTTCCTTTCTGAACTACTTGGTACAACTTAACAAAACTATTTTTCATTCACTTTTCCTGTGACAGCTTTCCAATACTGCTGACTTTGTGGAAAGGAATGTTTTGACTCCTCTACTACTTTATGCACTGCAATTCCTGGACAACTTTCTTCAGACTAATGCATCTTACCACAGCTGCTTTAAGGCTGTGACTTTAAAAAGGCATCAATGCACACAGTTTTTCTGGCTAAGGATATGCTGATATCCTACCTTTTGGTTTTGCTAATGATCACCATTCATTAACAAAAGCACTGTTGATGACATCAGCAGATATTCTTCCCACTGCAATCCCCAACACCCAGGAATATCACACTGCCCCACTAATCACAGCACCACGTCAGTGCATAAACACTTAGAAATTAGCAGCTAAATCACCAAGTACATATTTATAGCCTGCTTAATGTGACTGCTCTCTTGGGCTACAGATCAAAAATTAATACCTTTTCCACTAGCCAAAGAGCATTTCCTGTGTTATTAATACTATAATATTTCAGGTATAAATCCAGGTGTAATCCAGGCCTACTGGATTCAGTGAAGTAAAAACTTAATTAAAAGGAACTTAGGCAGGTACCACTACATATTGCCATAATCTCTGAGTTAAATATAGATAAACAATCTGGAATGCAAATGACCTATGTAACATGTAAAGCAAGCTAACGAAAAAAGCCCTAACACTATTTTTGATGGATGCTGAACCTTCAGCTCATAGTTTTATTCCAACTGTGAGCACTGAGTAATGTGCTCTTTCTATCTGAGGAATCGAAACCTACATAGTCTAATTTCAGAACGTGGTTAGGAAAAGCTTCAAGAGCAGCTCTCCTTGACTGAATTAAGGAAAAACCTCTGTCCATGGGCTTCAGAAGCAGCTACAATAAAGGCAACAGTAATTGCAAAGCAAGCTGCAAGGAGCAACTCGCTGTGCAATTACTGTTGCATTTATTGTAGCTGCTTCTAAAGCTGCTCCATTAGCTAAGCAGATTTTTATGCCCAAATTCTACAATGTCAAGCAACTGGTATTTCATGACCAGCAGTAACAACACACATTCCCATAACTTTCAGAAGTGCATTTTCATCTCTCAATCTCTACATTGGCACAGCATTAACTTTCAGACCTCAGAAATTATCTTTGCATATAACAGCCAGTAACACAGACAAGCTGTATGCATTGTGGTTCACTAAAATTCTCTTTACTTTGAAGCCAGAGATCATCTAACAGTCTGGTCAGAAACTGTACCTCTGGCCTTTTGTTTCAAAGAACACTCAAAACATCCAGACTAAACCCAGGTCAGACTATATACACACATGTATCAATCAAGCTGTAAAAGCAAAAATAAAAGCCACAGGAGGCTCCGTACCCATTAGAAGCTGCATTTTGTTTACCTATTCTAAACAAGAACATATATGGACTGAAAACTGTGTGGAATGAAAAACTCCTTATAAATAACATTTCTAAAGGGTTAATTTATCTCCCCAAGAAGTAGATCAGCTGTCAAATTAGGTGTTTAGACAAAATTATGTGATAATCATTTTAAGCACTATGATTTTTTCCTTAGCTGGCAGAATTTAACCTGAATTAACAGACATTTACAAAAGGGAAAGAAGCTCTAAACTCGCTTTCTTACCAAAAAAAGCTGGGTGTCTCTTATTTTGCTTTTATCTTTGAAGTGTGTAAGAATAATCTGTTGTAATCATAGGGAAGATTTTGTTGGAATGTTGCAGCCAGTATTAGTAATTAATATATTTTAGAAATCAAAGTATACATCTCTTTAAAGAATAACCTAGCTAACATGTTTTTTAGCTTTTTAAATACTTTCACTATCAATTCTTTGAAGTTTCTACGGCATCTCTACATGTTGGTTCTCCAGAAAAATGGGTAAGATTAAGCCTAGAACTAAGAAATGTAAAAAAAAAATTACTTGTTTTTTTTTAGCACTACTGTATTTCCTTCAGTAAAAGAACTATGGCACAAACCCCACTGCTTTTCCAGGTTGTTTTTAAGGCTCAACTAAATTACAACTGAATTGCAGGATGTTACAATCTAATCTGATCTTAGCCTCAATTGTTCTGGACACATCAAGTACTGTAACCCAATAAAGATTTTTCAAGGTAGTCACGTGAACAGTTCAAGCACATAGCAGCACACATTCCACCTCTCCAGCAGTGCTTGTTTTGTGTTATTAAGATAAGGATTTGTCTAATGCACGAGGACACACCCATTCAAATAGACCTCAGTGTAGTCAGAGGTTAGTTCTCCCTACGGACAAAACCAAAAGGCATTTCAACAGAGAACAACTTAAGTAGTAAATAGACCTCTACTGCAAAAGCCACTGCCCCAGAAACTACTGGACTCCACCTCCTGCTACGTGTCGGGGGGTTGATTCCTTTGATCTGCAGTTCACTAATTTGGTTGGAACACCCTGTACCTTGGAAGGAGGAGCTGCAGGTTTAGGAACCAGATTTTTGTAGACACTTGGGACAATGGTGGTGGCTTTGTTGCCATTTGCCAGGTGAGAAACAGGTGATGTAAATGCAGCTGAGAAGGCGGCGGAAGGATCCTCTTTTGAAACCTTTTTGATGACCAGCATCTTGGTAGGTTGCTTGGCACTAGGGGGGTTTTCTGTAAAAACAAAACAAGAGATTCTGAAACACAGATGTTCAGTTTCAGAACAGCTTCAGTACACTGCTCCAGTTCCTCCCTCTCCATCTTAGACACTACACATCTGATTCTGAGACTGTTATCAGCTGCTCCTTCGTTTCAGCTCTGAGCAAAGATACTGGATGTGGATATCTAAATACAACCTTTTCTAATTTAAACACAACAGCTTCCTTGATGCTGAAAGGAAAAACCTACAGTGACATCGGTTAAGAGCCTTGTACCATTCTACAGGAATCAGAACAGTTATGAGAATTTTTTTGAGCAATCAGGATCAGCTTTGTTAGTTCACTAACACAGCAAAAATATTTACGTAACTTATGCCTCAAAAGACATAGTGCTTTTACAAACAAGCACAGTTAATATTTCTTAGGCCAGATAAGTACATTTCCAGGAGCACAAAAATTTTAAAAATACTAATAGTATAAACAGGTAAAAGCCCCATAAATGTTAATTCTCATGAGGTTTTGAGCAGAACAACAGCTACTTGACAAACAAGCAAAAAGAATACAACCCAACAATATTGCAAGAAGGGTTTTTGAGTTTCTTTTGCATTTGTACTATTTACAGTATCTAACCCAACTAATCCAACTGGATTATTAACAAATCTGTGTTTAACTGCTAAAACTAGTACCTTGTTTCACTTTTGTTTTTAAAGGCATAGATTCACAGAGTACATGAGGATCAAAAGCAAGGCTGTTCTGAGTTTAAAAAAATCAACTCAACTCAAACCACAGAATTAAGACAGTTTTGCTGTATTTCCACTATGAAGATCCCAAGTCAGGAACTAATGTCGAGTTCACTCCAATCTGATTTGCCCTTCAAGTGATGTCTGTGTGAAATTGTAACTGCAGCACGACAGGAAGCGAACACAGAACAGTGATGTTACTGCCACTGGCTGTTTTTTTATGACAAGACAAGCACAGTTTCAAGTTGACAAAAAGGCCAAGAGATTAGGGAAGATTGTGGGAGGAAAACAACAAAGGACAGCAAGCAGCAAACTGTCACCTTCACTTAAGTCTTTAAAGCATTTCTGAGTGAAAAACACAGCATTTAAACACCAGTTACAACTTTCTGCTCCATCATCAGTGTTGAGTACAGTGACCTTTACCTACCCCATACTCCAGAAGGTGTCCCTAAAGGTTTGTTCTGGTTGTTTTGTCTTCCAGCTTCTGGATTCAAAGATGGCTGTAAAAAGACAACGCACATGACTACATTGTTGTATCACATATAACAAAAAAAAAAAAAAATCAGTATTAACGTAACATTTTGTTTCCAGGAAACCAGAGTATGGGTAGATTTCTCTGAACAGCACCTGAAGTGGAAGAGAGTACACAAAGACATCTAAAAATCGAGTTTGCATTCTCCCTGGTTTCTGCTGTATTTCCAATGGAACTATCAGAGGGTTCAGGATAAGCCCTCTAGTCTGCTACTATGGTTAAGTAGATTCTACCAACAGGTACATGTATAAAAAAATTAGGTATTTGGTCAGCAGCTCAAAAAATAAAATAGAATCCACATCATCACTATATGAAGAATCTATCCTCATTTCACAAATATTTTAATACAATAATTATGCATCAGCCAATTAAAAGAAAACCACCTCAAAGCAATACTAGATTAATAATGTAAAGGAATATATTTACTGACAAAAAAACCCTCTACATTTAAATTTATATCAAACTTCAGAGTCCACTCTTTAGGACAAGAGTGCACGCAGACTCTGAGCTCTCTGCAGACTTACTCGGGATTCAGTTTCAGAATTCAGCTTGGTGAAACAACTACAGAATGTCCAAGCTCAAAGCAGAGTGCAGAAAATCTAAGCATTCAATGACAAGTGTTCCTCTTCCCCTGTCCCAAATAACCTCAGTTCACAAATACAGCCATCTTTTTCCTTTTTTTAATGAATTCCTCAGATGTCAGTTACCATGGTGAAGGCATTACTCTCCAATAGTGAGCATCTGAAATAGTAGGTATTCCTGCTCTCCAAAAGTTAGGAAAAAATATCACACCATAGCATAAATTCCTGCCTCAGTCCCTAGAAATTCCTCTGTTTAAGTGCTTCAGTTTTTAGCTACAGGTCAGTTTTATAGCAGAGGTGCTCACACTTAGACTAACAACCTGCTTTGCAGACCTTTCAGGAAAAGTGTTGTCAGCCACGCACACTTAACCACAGCATACATCAGTTTCACCACTTTGGCAGAGACAATACAGGAGCTACTAAACAAAGCTTGCTGCTAGCCAGCGTGTGGTATTATCATCTTAAAAATGAGGGAAGTAATTAGAGAAGAAACAGCCATGTAGTTGGGGAAAGCACTCATCAAGGCACTGGAGAATGAAGTACGTGGAATGAAGATTTAGACCAAGATAGACAACAACAGATTGCACAGTCAAAATCATTGCAATATTTCTAGATTTCAACAGACTTTTGACAGTCAAAAAAACAGGCTTATAAAAATCCTGAATTACAGTATTCTTGAGAAATCAGTAATAGAGATCCACACACAAGCTTTAGCCCCGTTCTCCAGCTGTTAAGCACCCTGTGATGAAGGCTCCTGCTCCAAGCAACAGCAGCTGAGCAAGAGCATGCCATCACTTCCCAGGCACTTCACTGAAAAAACCCCAGCAGCTTAAATCAAACTGCCTCCTGTAGCAATTTAAGTGTAGGCTCTGGATTTTGGCCTGAAGCAGCTGGGGGCATTAATGTATTTCACTCTTTACTCCTAAATTCCTGAGCAGAAGCCATCAAACTGCCACAATTTCAGTTGTGAACAGCCTTCCAGAAACAAATGCTGAAGAAGACAGCAAAAACCTCATGATGATGATACAGGCAAGTGTGCACAGTATTACCAGAAGCTCTCATTACAAGAGGCAGCAAAGGCTTTAGTATTGAAGATAAAGACAGAGGAATTGCATTAGGGGAAGGGACAGAGTTACCAGAACCTTACAGATGATATTCTCCTCATTACACTAGTCAAGAAGAGCCTAGAGACAGCAAGAAATAGATGCGAAAAGAAAAATACATGGTCTAATAATAAAACACTCTTCAGGGGTCAGGAGAAATAGAATCAAATTGAAAAGAGAAAGTAGAAAAGGTACACATCTCTCAAAGCATTAGCATTAAGGAAGGCACGTGGTAAGGATGAAAGCCGTAGGTCCAGGTACTATTTGATAAAGTTTGAAAAACTAAAGATATTCCAGTAAAAATAGAGCCAGGATGTAAGAGACTATCATACTGATAATTCCACACGAATCAAAATGCTGAATAAGAAGAAAGTTGGTGAACTGGAGATACCGATGGAAGAAATGGCTCAAGAAACCCCAGTCCACGGATTAATAGAGAGAGGAAAACATCTCTGATAACAGTATTCCAGAAGATTCAAGGCAGACGGTTGCAAAGGTCTGAGCATGTCATGAACAAGCTTGGGAAGGTTATCACAAATGCCAACATGTATCAGAGTGAAGGAGACAGGAAGGCTGAAGCAGGCAGACTGAAGATAAGCCGAGCAGATGTATTTCTAGGAGTAAAAAAAAGGCTTTGTAAGCAAAGCCACAAAGTCAATACAACTACTCTTCCTCTGTCACCTTATGGGTTTCGCTGAAGACCTGGCTTGCATGTTACAATGCCTTCAATTCACAATAACCATTTTGCAAAACATATGAGCCAAACCCCATCATCAACAGATCGCCGAGTCCTGAGGGCTCTGGGTACCAATCAGCATCCTATCAAGTGCCAGAATAATTTTATTAAATTTGTTGTGTCTCAAACATGGAATGGAATGCAACTCTAGATCCTCATCACCTATCAATGCTAATACAAATGAGATCTGAAAAGCCACTTCTCACACCTGCCACTTCTAGTGAGAAGCTACACACTTACAAAGTCTTCCTCCTCAAACTGCAAATGCTCTTTATCTTCCTTCTTCTCTTCCCTGGATTCAACAGGCAGCTTTTCTTGAAAGGCGGAACTTTTCCGAGAATGGAAGTTGCCATTCCAGTGGCGATGAACTCCAGTTCCTCCTCCTCCACGCTGGCTCACACCATCATGGCCCCGTGAGGGACCATGCCAGCCAGGCTGACTGCCAGAAAGCCCAACATGAGCTCCTTTAGAAACACCAGAATCTACAGAATCATGGCGGAGAAGGGACGGCTGATGCCAGCAGTCTAAACAAAAGGAGATAAGGATGCAAATAAAAAAAATCAACACAGTATGCAGAATACCGGAAATATCAGGTTCTTTTTCTTGTTGTTCAGCCAGTGTTCACTAAGTAACTGCTGAGCTGAACTTATTAAGTACTGTGTGATTATATCAGAAAACAAAGTAAGCTACACAATGCACATACAGCTACTATGGAAACCCCTTAAGGCCTGAGCACATTGCATGGGAGAAGAGAGTAGTACAACTTCCTCATAGGATGTTTTGAAAAGGTACAGTTTGGGAAAATGCTTCTATTCTGCTGAATTCTTCGTTCTGTAGAATGTTTCAAAATGTTTGCTCTCAGGCTGCATTCTGATCCTTCTTACTCACCTCCTGCAGTTCGGAGGGGCCCATTATTGAAAAATCCATCGGAAGAGTTGTGTCTCCTGCGGCTTACGCCAAAGCGGCCCTCTCCCCGTGGAAGATGCTCTCCATGTTTCTCAAAGGTGGCTGCAGGGGACTGCAGAAAGTAAAAAGTCATGTAATGAAACACTCATTTGGACTCTCCAGGAGCCTGTCAGTCCGGCAGTGACATTTGGCTAACTGAAAAAACCACCAACCCCCACATTCCTGTACGAGCTTTCAATACAGCATCCATATCCGCATTGATTAGCCAGCAATGTCAGTGAGCCTGGATCTGATCAGAACAGCTCACAAATCCACCTGCCTCACATAGAATCCCAGAGAACCTAACACACTCATCTTACCCGTGGTCAGAGCTGTGAAAGGAGGTGATCTATATTACTGTTACCTTGGTTGACTGTGGTGTTGAGAAGTTAAGCCAGGCAGGAACAAAGTCATGCTGCGCCATTTAGGTCCAGTGTCTCCCTTCAATAAAATGAGGCATCAAACCTCATGGCCAGGATCTGTAGATGAAAAGAACACTCCCTGTCATCTTACCCAAACTGAAATAATAATACAATTTATCTCTTGAAGTTTGGCCTATACAAATAGGAGGGGACAGTGCTGAAGATTTTCGTATTATACTGGAGCATTTTTCTTCTCCTGCTGACTTTATTCCTCTGACTGAAACAAGTAAGAACTTCAACATTCCCAGTTACTTCCTGTTTACAATTAACACACCCATGAAGTTCATGATAGAATGGGTGGAGGGGGAAGAAAACAGAATGAATGGCATAGAAAAGCCATACAAGGCAGATGTAAAAATCAAGACATGACAGAATTTGGGGTACAATCCTTCATTGCTCATTGTCTCACAGTCTGCAAAGGGGTGATCACTGCACGTTTTATTCCAGAGGCTGTAAATCAATTATGACCAACTGGTGATGTTAAGAGACATTCAGGGCAGATCAGAGACCTGAAAGACAACCATATGCCAGCTCCTGAACCCCTATGTTCTTTCCAACATATCACAGCAATTTTTACTGCTTAAAATGATGAACATTTCACTATTGCTCCGTATAACTGAATTCCACCTTTTTTTGTGGAAGATTCTCCAATTTACCATTTTGCTTTAGTTTTCAACTTTAATTTATCTAGAAACAAGTCAACACAGTATAGCAAAGTAGTAAGTACATATGATCACTTACCCTGAGTTTGGCCTCTGCAGTCCAATGTCCTCAGTTTGTGTGCTTCAGTGACCTCCGGGTTCCTTCCTTCTCCAGAATTCTGGAAGGCCAGCCTTGAGGCAATAGTGCGTCTCGAAGCAGAGCACGAGAGGCCGCACTTCGTGCCAACTGTGCCCTTCACCCCCTCAGCTGCTCATTTTACCCTCTCTTTGCACTCTCACTACAAAAAAAAGATACCTAAGAAGGTAATTTATATTTAAAAAAGCCACGCCCACGTTCACCTCATTAAATTTCCTCTGGTCGTGGTAGTACAGAAGTCAGCCTTTACATTACAAAAAGGTTTGTCAAGTCTGCATGACAACATTCAGAGCAACATCATGGTTAATACTGAACAGATACACTCAAGGCTGCTGGACAGTTCATGATCTGCAGCAGATCAACCTAAACACTCTGGAAAAAAGATGTTACATAAAAATGTTTGCCCTAAATGCTGAGATCTAAACAAGAAGCATCTGCCCAAGTGCTCCTAAAATATAAATTTCATTTTTATCACATACATCTGCTAAAAAAAAGGTAAAATATTTAAAAAAATGAACGTTAGGATATATTCTAGTCTTCACGTAACTTGGCTAATGCTCCACAGAGCTAAGCACTACTTGATATAAAGCTCAGAAGCAGGCACAAATGTTCTCCCTGTTTTTCACCATTTACATGCTGAAACATAGGTCACATGAACAAAAAAAGCCAGGTCCAAAAATAATCTCTTCTACTCTATTTTTTGTAGACTGGGTGCTGCTTTTAAAGGGACACAATCAATCCACAAGAGCTTCTTTTTCTACAGTGAAGAGTTCACTTCTCGGTCATAGTCCTCTTCCATCAAAGAGGTGAGACAGGAACTGTCGTCACTGTAAAAAACCAAACAAAACTCCATCAATACAAGTGGCATAAACATGACAAAGTATGACTAAAGAGAGGAACAGAAAGGGAAATTGAGCAACTATAGTGCAAGTGCCAAAAGCTATTTGATCTCTGATCAAAACAAAACCTGAAATAATCTAATTAAAAGAGTCCCTGAAAAGGGCATTTTTACTTTTAAATGATCACTTCCCGGATTTAGTCCACAAAAGGGCAACAAAAACAATCAGAATAAAGGGAAGAGTGGAGAAACTGCATGCAGCTGATGAAAGCGATTCCACACTTCATAGCAATTTTAAAACCTGCTGCTAAAATAATGACTCTGGGCTGCAGGTAGGCCTGGCCATTCTAAATGCCTCATCTCTACGTGCCCACGTCATTCCTCACCTGCTCCAATACAGCCAGACTCCTCTCTCAAGAGGATGATGACAGTAATACAAATGGTATTTCATTAACTTCTCCACGGAAAATACCACCACCATCTGAGTTATTCTGTTATGACTTCTTTTTCCTTGAACCATCCTACCTAACCAGATGCAAACAGATAGTTTAGTGATCTTGAAACAACCAAGAAGCTTTATTACTGTTTTGATGCCATCAGCTGTTTCTCAGGATGCCTTTAGGTGTGCCTTATTATGCTTTTATATTTGACTTATCAGAGCTTGTTTTCTTTGTTTGGATACGGTTCCGTTCTTCGCTCAGTTCTGGTTTTCATTGCGTATGTTAAGTCATTCTTAACGCTAAGCATGTGGATTTTTTAAAAAAGTTTTTAAGGTGATTTTCATCAAGGCTCAAAATAAACACACACTGGGAATAGTAAAAGAATGACCATCTTTTATCTTCTGGGTCACCCCTTTAATAAACCCCTTCATTTTTCGTTTGTTTTTTTTTTTCTTTCTGGAACTAGATGTTACTGTTGTATAGAGGAGTTTGGAAAGATGGGAACACTTCTCCACCTAAGCTCTGAGCCACAATCACATTTCTGCAGACAAAGTAAGAACAAGCAGCCTCACAACACAAATAAACTACCGGCCAAGATGAGAAAAACCAGAGTGGTCACGGCCACACACAGTATTGACCTGGGAACTTTCTGAGCGCCCTACCCTGTGCTACAATCTACTGAGCATTACACACTGCAAACAACTAATCTATAAAGACACGTTTTTATGTTAAAGGGTAATTTTTCAGTGTGCATAATGGACATAATGGAACATCTGCTGTAGATAGAACAGACTTCCCATCATGCTGAACTCATACAGGTACAGAACTCCTTCAGATGTGACCTTCTAAGTCTACTATCAAACGTTTGAGCAGTAAGTAAAAGATAAAACAAAGGGACAAAGTCAATGCAGTTGACTATATTTAAACAAGGTTCATTACCTTCTGAATAAATATGCTTTTCAGAATGAACTGTATAGCAATTAAGCTATGTCAAGTTATTGACAGAAGTTAAAAAATTTAAGAAGTTGATTTAATGAACCTTGAGAATGGTTCACAGCAATGTGAAAAATGGACCTAAAGAAAGCCCACAGAGAACTGTTGTCTGGATTTAAGGTATCTAAATAAATGAACACCACAGAACTGCAGTTTTGAAGTAAGAACCAGGTCTGAGTACAAAACAAAAATAAAAACATCACAGAAGTACAATACTCAGGTTCCATTTACCAAAAAGGTTCCCAGGACCTTTGGAAAAGGCAAGGGAAAAGAAAAGCATATTAACATTTTGTGCTGCTGCGAGGCTTCATTTCATATTTCAGCACAATTAAAGTGAAGGTGAAACATTTTGTAAAACTCCAACCACCAATTTATAGATGATCTTGTAGGGATTTGGGTCTCCTAAGCTGCTATTTTGATATCACTGTTAGCATGAATGACCAGGGCAATTCATTAAGCAGTGCCTAACGCACGTGTAGCAGTCTAGTACAACTCCTAGGCCTGACTCCAAAATTCAGTAGGGACATACACAACTCTTCAGTCATCGCCTTCCTGGGCACATCCCAGCACAAAAAGAACAAGGGATGCCACATTGAAATGGAATACTTTTTGCCAAACCAAAAACCTTGTTAGATAAAGTGCTGTAAATTATAGTAGCACTGAAACTCTTCAGTCTCCAGGATTAGCCCACATGCCGGGTTTTACAGCCCCCTCTCACACACAGTCTGGATCCTGTCCAATGGCACATCCAGAACCTACCTGAGACCACTTCCATAACCTACCACTCTACTGACAACAGTAACATCACAAAATCCTAATGGGCAAGACCCAAAGTCTCTCCATTACCCTCTCTGACAGCAACCTATAATAAATTCTTGAAAAAAAAGTGCAAGACCAAGAACAAATAGCAGCAGGACTCCCAGGATACTTTCTCAGACTTTTAAGCCAGAGTCTGTATTACAATTTATTACCAGTCAGAGCTTCTATGCAAATCTGTTCAGTTGTTTTGTTTTCAGACACATTTATACATTTTTGCCTCCCAGATGAGAGCGGGCACAGTTTACTTGTGCTTTGTGTAGAAGTCAACTTGTAGCTATTAAAAAATGCCAGCCTCAATTCAACTGGATATTTTCTTGTGCTACCAAAGTGCCCAACCACATTCTATTCAGTTTTTCATGATACTCACGATTTTACACAAGATATATCGACTCAAGTCATGCCTCTTCCAAACTAAGACTGTTCATGGAAATCTTCTGAATACCTCTAATCATCCTTATTAGCCTTTACCCTATTCTTTAGGTATAACATCACCAAAACTGCATCAAATGTTCAATATTTGGGAGCATGGCCCATTTATACAGCGGCAAAACCATGCATTTGAAAAATTTTCTTCCTAATATCTAACAGGTTTTTTTCTCCCTATTACTACACAGAACTGAAATGACTTCTGACAGCTACTCAGTTCTTCTAATACTGCATTTACAGTTCAATCGAACTGATCTCTGCTTCACTATGGAAAACACAAGGACAAAGATCATCAGTAGCCACTCCCAGTTCCAGAAAAAAAGCAAACAAAAGTGCTTGTCAATGCAAATTTAATTAATTCTCTGTTTCCTTTTAAATGAATTGAAATGTCAATTATTTCTGGTAATACAAATCAGAAAAAGAGAAAATAATAGTAATATCACTAAATGAAATGTTCTCTAAAGGCATACCTCCTTTCAGAACAATGAAATCTGCATTAATGAGCTTTGGTGCAGAAAAAAAAGGCCGTCTGTCAACTATCCCAAAATATTATTTCACCC
This sequence comes from Gymnorhina tibicen, assembly GCA_013399875.1. Classification (NCBI taxonomy): domain Eukaryota; kingdom Metazoa; phylum Chordata; class Aves; order Passeriformes; family Artamidae; genus Gymnorhina; species Gymnorhina tibicen. The sequence continues at coordinate 98,693 of VXAZ01010408.1, read as the reverse complement.
ATCAAAATGAGTAAGTCTTTGGCAAGTAATCTAAGTACGAAAAAAAATTTAAACTTTGTACTAGCACCTGGGTTCCACTTATTTTTAAAGGTTAATTAGAACTGTTAACAATTTATATTATTATTTTTTACATGTAACATTAAAAATGTCTTAACTGTTACTTCATAGCAACCTATTTTCATAAGTTTTTGTTGTTCCAAAAGTACTTTTTTCCCTTGGTAAGTGCTTAAGTTTCACAATTAAATACCCTTCACCGTGTCATTTGACATGCAAGTAAAAGTGGTATTTATCACTGAGTCAAACAAAATTGTCAGGTGTTCTTTTATATACCAGATTTTATAGTGTATTTGTCGAAACAAATATTAAAAACTGGCATGAAAACAGAAGGAACATACAAGCACATTCAAATTCAAGAGACACAGACTACAGTAAGAGACATCTGCAGTCAGAGAGAAACCCCCATTCTCCAATACCCCTTCCATAAAGTTCTTGCTGTACCACAGTTGAGTGGAATTGCCCGGTTGTTTTCAGCCTTCTGTTTACTTTCATTTCTACTCCTAACACACACTTGATCAGAGTTAATCTCTAAACCAGAGTTTCTAAAGCTTTGACTCTCAAGCTGAACTTTTCAGATATACCTGACAGTGGGAACCAAGGAGGTGTTCAATATGTAAAGACTTACACTGACCAGAACACGAGCCTAGAGGGACGAGCTACAGATAAACAGAGCCACTGAGCCATGACATTATTCACTGGAAATGGATCAAGATCTTTCAGAAGTCCTGAGAAACAGAACAGATGAGCCTTAGCAGCAGTGCATTTTTCCTATTACTTCCTCTTCTATCTCCTGCCTTGGCCTACGAGGCTGTAAAAACGCAAAGGGAAGCACAACCTCCCCTGAGTTACAGAGTGCCTGCTGTGCTGCCATGATGTGCTGTTCCAGCACACCACCTCTCTGGGAATACCTGGAACTGGCGCTTCCAACCTTTGCCCACATTACGTACTGCAGTGCACATTTCTGAAATGGACACATTTTACTGGGTGTTTTTTCTGCTTCACTGTACCCTGCAAACGTCCCCAGGTCCCTTCAGCACTGCTGTCTACCAAGAATGCTATTAATTGCAGCCTCTAATTCAGTTTCTCCTCTCCTGCGACAGCAAATCACAAAGATGTGGAGCCTCTAGCAGAAAACCAGCATAAAAGTAAACTTTTACCCTTCATTACACATTTATCAATCCAGTTAATAGCAGCTGTAAAAGGTCACAAGGACAACACCTGTCTATCCCTGCCACTATTTCAGTTCACTGCATTTCTATTACTCTAAATAAAACTTGCTTACTTTAAAAAAGTAAAGATTTGTTTTTCTAACCAGCCAAGTCAATTGGAATTTCAGTAATACTCCTAAAGATCAGATGTCAGCTGGGCTGCAAAAGCATTCAGAAAAATTAGTGAACAATTTCATGGATGCAGAAGGCAGAACAGAATTTACTTCCCTCATCAGTTTTCTTTCTGTGAAGCTCTTTAGAAGTTGTTTAATCAAGCAGATAGGCCCAAACATTCAGAACAGACCACTTTCCACTTAGCTACTTTTCGGAGCAGTGTCACTGAATAGGTGTATGTTAGTTTATGATAAGGAATTAATACAATATGCATTCACTAGAATATCTCTTTCTAATAACCTCCAATTCACCCCATACATTCACAGAAACAGGGAGCCACAGCCTGGAGTCCAACTCAGAAGAGTCAAAAGCATGCTACCGACTTCCTTAAGGATATCAAAAAAGCCTCACATGAAATTTCACTATCCTGTTTTCCAGAAAAAAACCCAAACAGAACATGGCTTGGTCTTACTATCAAAAACATATTATTAAGATAATAGTATTTGGGCACACTGCCTTAAAGAACATCTAGTTACAGCCCTCCTGCCACAGGCAGAGACACCTTCCACTTGACCAGGCTGCTCATTTCCAGTGATGGGGCATCCACAACTTCTCTGGGCAATCTGTGCCAGTGAATTACATTTATAATATAATTATAAATCTTGCTTCAACCTTGTATGCATTATTAGGCCTTACTATAAAAGACACAAGTGCAGCATAACTCGTTCAATAGTTGTCATAACAACTGGTGAGCCATGTCTTCACAAGTTGAGATCATTCATTTCCAGTTCACCTACATAAAGTATCTACAAAACAAACTTACCTTCCTTTTGCTTTCACTTCCATTAATACAATTGTCTAGACACACCTTCACCCTGTCTGCACAACTGAAAAACAGTTCCCTTTGGAGAGGACAAACGCAGATGTTCCGGAATGGCATGTACAACTGGTAGAGCTCACACACCTGAGGTATTAGGAACCGGAACTATCCCAGATATGCCATCACTACTCGTTTCTTCCCATTATATCCCACAGCCAGCCCTCCAAAACGGCTGCACAAATATAAAGGACAGCCCTATCAATTAAAAATACTGCAAAAAACATTGTTTAAATTGTATCTGGCTGCTGAAAAAAATCTAGTATCTAAAAATGCAGAGCATCACTCATAACAGTTTTCTAGATTTACAGAAATATGAGCCCATTTTAGAACACTAAAGGATGGATTAAAATGTTAATCATGTACTAAACTAAAATCTTCCCAGATACAGATATTAAATGTTTTAGTGAAAATGAGCTATTACAGAAAGATTAACACCTTGGTTTTCAAGTTTAAAGCAAATGAATCTATCTTGCACAGTCATCGAAACTGTTTTGTATTCTAGACAGAACACTGCAAATCTATATTCCAAGATGAAAATATGCCAGAAGTTTGGCCATACAAAAGTTCTTCCAGAGTAACAGGCTAGGGGTGAAAATCATACCAATTGTTACATACCTGACCACTTATGCAAACCAGATGACTAACTTAAATGAACTGAAAATAGGTTAAGAAAGGTCCATACAGACACATCTATGTCCTAATTCCCTTTTCTCTACTGACAGTCCTTCCACTGTCATCTCACACAGCTCTGCTTCACAAACAACCTGTCCCTTCACATACTTATTTTCTACTTCTCCAAGGTCATGCTAACCCAGTCTTACCTCCTTCAAAACTTCTGGACAAACACATACCCCCACAAAACCACATACTGAGCAAAGCCTTAACAGTCTGGTCTCGTGAATACATACTGAGATCTAGAGTGCAGGTGGTAAGGAGATGATTTTTTTCCTTTGTGACAGTAATTAAAGATACAAGGGCATACAAGAGTAACAACCAAGTAACAGAGAAAAGTGACTTCTAGGACTGCAGGAAAGATTCTTCATCGAACAAGAAAACACCACTGACAAAAACACAACTTTTAGAAATGCTGTTGACTGATGATTTACTGGCCCTCCAAGCTTCTGTTGATCCAAGTTTTTGCTAGGAAGGTTACCGCACAAAAGCCAGCAAACTTGTCTTTGGAAGCAAGTTGTACTTAACTTGAAAGCCCAAAGCACATTTTGGAAAAGGCAGCATGTGGGGAACCTGTACAGAAGCCTGTGTAAGATGATAAGTCTCTGGACCACAGCCAGCAAGTGTGATACATCAAAAATGAACCCTTCCAAGGGGTTTTCATGAGTTTATTCTTCAAAGCACCAAGAATACCAAGATAAGGCCATTTTAAACATGTAAAATCTAGAAGGCTCAACTTCTCATAAGCACAAAATAGGAGAGCACAGACTTTCTAGATATTATGCCTACCACCAGTTATTCTCAGATGTTTCATACTGTGCAGCCACTGGCAATGCTGTCATCCCTTATGCCTCTCTCCTGTGCCTGCTAAGATTCCACTTCCCTCCAATGCCCCTTTCACTGTCTTTAGTACTGTTTATGTTAGAGAACTGCAGTATTTACCTGAAGTATTAAAACCTGTTTACTTCTCTGCCCTGCTACAGGAAGTAAGGTTTCAGGGACTGTACACCTCTCTTAAACAAGTGCATCTATTGACACTACTGATACAAACCAAAGAAACACATTTTAAACAGTATTAGGCTTTAAATATGATCAATGTTCTGAACTTTCAAACAGCTTTAGCATTTTATTAAATAAGGTATTTTAAATCTGGAGAAGGTATTCCACTATTTTAATCAAATCCAAAGGTCTTTTTAGCTCTTGAAGGAACAAAATCAAACATCTATTTTGTACTGCACTTTGATCTACAGACCTTTTGCAAGCAAGTCAAGATAAGGCTCTGTTCTGCCCAGAACCTTACACAGCACAGCACCTTGTTATGGCTGCCTTTAAGGTACCACTCTTGTCCCCAAACCCTTATGACAGAATGAGTGAAAGGGCAATGAAGAGCCCAGCTGTACAGTCTGCCCAAAGCCTTAAGGAACAAAGTCACTTCTACTGCTCAGGAGCACACACCAGGATAATGTTCTCCATCATCAGGAAAGAACTGCAAATATGTAATTACTGGCTTATCCCTGCTGCATGCTACATACCTCCTGCCTACCTGTCTTCCAGAGTTGTGGATGGGGCCTAAGCAGAAGTTAAGCAGCTCTCCAGTACCTTAAGAAAAACCCATGGGATGGGTATTTCCCACTAAGGCTATTTTATAACCTAGTATTTTACCAGGGTTATTACTGCTACTATAGCACATTTACATTTAAATATATTCCATTTAGAGTGGAGAAAAACATATTTCCTTTGGAAAAGAGCCTCAAACACAACCAGACTATTTATCAAATATTTGTGTCAAGGCAAGAGAGACTACAAATCAAGCAGAGGGAAGTACAGATCTGCATTCCAGATGAAGGATAAGCAAGTAGAAGGCATGTCATTTGCAAAGAGGAAGGAGAATTGAAAGTCAACAAAACAGAGGATATTCAGAAATAAGAGACCATTCTCCTAACCAGTACTGTAGTAATTCTTCCCCTCAATACCATTACCTGAGTCCTACAAGACCAGTACTACAAACTGGGAAGGGAGGTGCATTCCAGTTATAGGTACTTCCCCTAAAGACAACCTGCCAAGACTGAGGGACAACTCATACCTTTTCTGCCCCTCCCTGCATCTGGATTATTTCCAAACCTTTTTACATCAAGACCAGGACAATATGATCAAACTCCACATTTATTTGTCCGTAACTAGGACATGACAAAGACACGTTCACTCAGCACTTTTCAGCATGTGTACAACACCTGCATTACAGTTTCTAAAGTTTACATTGTCTGCAATGGTTTTCATTTCGCTGGTTTAACATTTTCAGCACTTTCTCTGATTGAGAAAGTATTAACAAACATCAATGCAGAAAAGTCAGTGAACACAGTTCAGTTTAAAACAACTCTTATACATATAAAATAAATTGCAAAAATAATATATATTCCACTAGTTTGGTCTTGGCTTAAAAAAAAAAAAAAAGAGAAAAAGTGATCTCTAATCCTGTGATCTAATGATTTGCTGCAGCTGGGACATATATTCTTTTTAGATGTTCACAGTGTTTTCCTGGAGTTCTATCTACGATCTAGTCCGTGAAACTGAGTTAAAATAAAGCAAGGAGTTACGGACAAAATGTTGTCCAGCTGGTTTGAGCTTTGTCTTTAGAACTTGCAGAGAATTACTGTGCTGTTCTTCTGCAGGTAATCTGTGCAGGCCAAGACTAAAACACATTCTTCTATCCTAGTGTCCTACAATAAATTAGGGAATACAAGCAAAACATCTGTGTGGAAAAAAATAAATCTTCATACATTGCACAGTTAAGCATCTTTTCCTGAGATTTAAAAGAATTTAGCTCTACCCTCTCCCATCAGATGTCTTTGAAAGTCAACTAAGCAATGCTCCCCCCTTCACCAATTTGTACAGTGACCTTCAGCCTGCAGAGGTCCAAAAATTAATCCTAAAATGTCTAACACAGTATCAGAAAAACGAGTTTGTCATCAGCAGACTGTAATTCATTACGCAGCTATACATACCTCCACTGGAATATTTTTTTGGAAGCTGTAAATCAAACCAGATTAGAACTAGCATTCTCCAGTGTATCCCTACAATCTGTTTTGGTTATCTGTACGGCTTGAAAGCCTGTCCCTGCATTTAATGCATCACCTGAACATATTCTGCTGCAATTTCAACTCATAACTACTTGTTTTATTCATGACGGATGTGGAAACCTGACTAAACTCTCCTTGCAGATATCTTTTAAGAAATATTTTCTCCAGACCAGAACTTGAGTATTCCCTGACTGAAAGGCAACTTTAGCAGGTGGGGTTTTTTCTTTCTGGGGAAGTCCCAAAGACCACCCTGTATCCCAGCACTGTTTGGCAGCAGAAAAAGGATCTACTATCATATTCTGGGATCAAATATAGCCATGCTTTTAAAAAAAACCCCAACAAATAACCCACCCTCAACCAGTCAAATTTTACTGGCAAAGATCAAGCTTTCAAGTTCAAAGCACCAATGATGAAAAAACTGACATGACCCACCTACCAAGTGTGACAGCTTGCAGGCAGTGACAGGATGTCAGAGCTGCCTCCCAGTTATACCTGCAGGTAACTTTTTAAAGCTGCTTTGTTTATCACCTGCTAATGTCTGATGAAATATGTTCTATAAAACCACCGCAGAGCTAACCAATCAATTTTTTTCCCCAATTCTTAGTTACGGTTTCTCTCTTTCACAGACTTTTGTTATTTTCGTTATGGGTCTTGTTACACAGCCATAACTTTCCTAAGCATGACATTATCCCAAACTGAACAAGATAGTTCCTGCTGAAGACCTACCACTCCTCGGCAGAATGGAGAAACTGCTTCATTACCTTATTTAAAATGCTTCTATATGTTCCAGTATGACAAGTGAATTTTCATGACAGTGATGCTGCTGACTCATGATAATTTAGGAACCATTACAACCCCCAGATACTCCCCCACAGAACTGCTGCCCTGCCAGCTGCTACTTGTCTGTGTAGGCAATATACCAAAACACAGTAATTTGAGCCCATCTACACCAAAATGGCTGAATCCAAAGCTATTGTTTTCAGACCATATATTGGATTTGTCAGGATCACATTATCTGTGTGTTCAGTAAGAACATTATTGCAATATAGGGAAGTGAAACCACCAAAAAGTATGTGACGCAGGATAGACTCCTTGACATGAACACTCTTCCCTTGGACATACTCAAGTATTGCCTTTTTTTCTAGATGATGTGAGGGAAAATGCTCCTCAACTCCTCAGCATTCTGGAACTTTTCCCACCCCCACAGGCTCTCAGCTCCCTAAATACTAGAGGATACATTCCAGAAGGCCCAGTCAACCTGAAGACATTAAAACTGTCATTAACCATTTCTCTACTTTTAACTGGAGTTCAAAGTAGAGGAAAGACAGTTTTCCCAAACTAACAGTCAAGATCATAACACATTCAACATTTTCAGGATGAGAGTTCCTTGCTGAGTTTTTTTAAGATTAGCATCAAAGGTCTTTTCAGATAATCTCACGTGAGTCTTGATTAATCCCTTGATGATGGATGACTCATTGTAACACAATGGCAAAACACTCCTCTCTGCTGAAAGGCTGGAGACCTGTTGTAATCTTTACCATACACCTTCACCAGCAACTTTGTGAATACCAATATTCTCTTGCCCAGAATAATACCCTATACCTCCCTGGCAGACTCAGTCCTTTATTTACAAGTTAATTGTTCAGCACAAACTGAAGATGACAAAATTCCAAGAGAGCGTCACTCATTGCCACATGCTCTGTATGTTGCAACTACGCTACGGGGAGGGGGTCACACAGATATCAAGAACCTAGAAGAGACACCAAAAATAAAACTGCTCTAAGGGAAATTAAATTAAAATTCCTAATTTCTTTTTCTATTGAAAAAAGTGGATTCCTAAAACCAGGGACATTCAGACAACATATACGCATATTTTCTTATCAAGAGCCACTAACATCACACCACAGAGCTGTGATACTCCTTTCAGTGTGGAGGATAAAACTATGCAAAACACTGAACTGGAAATGATCACAAGATTCAAGGAGAAAACAAACCAACACTAGCATTTTTGCTAGAATGTCTGTAAGTCCTAGAACTTCAGTTGCTCCTGGCGAACTCCCTAATGTACAACAGTCCCTGAGGCACAAGGTCACATGCTGCAAAATATTTCTTTCTGAGCATCATTTATTGCAGAAAACCTCAGTTATGTTTGGCTGCACTGGTTCAAAGCATTTTTGTTAAGCCAGACCTTGGAAGTGCAACTATTTCAGATTAGTCATAATATAGAACTGCATACACCAACACTTTGCAAAACTGTTTTGCTGTTTAATTATAGAAAGGTCTAAGTAGCATAAAATTCTTCTCCTGACTTCTGAAGACTAGCTAGAGAAGGAGCTGCATACTTTAATCAGGAATTTCCAGTTTGGAGTGATACAGCCTGATCACTTATATGTATGATCAATTAAGCCACAATGCCTCCCCTCCCTGCTTACTGTCACGCTCACAGCCCTGTCTAACCTAGAACTTTTAGTTCTGCACAGTGTTTGCACATACATGTATGGGGCAGTGGACACTTAGCCACTATCGATCTCTACCTAAATCCACTCCCAAAAACATAAATTCATCTTCTGACTATACAGTAACTCATTAAAGTTTGGCACATTTTCACAGGAACATATAAAGTTACAGCACACAAGTTAAACAACATCCTGGTTTTCATGAAGTATTCTGACCAGGACCATGTTTCTGCCAACTTCACTGCTTTTCATCAAATCTGACGAGCAAAGAGAACACGGACTTCAATTCCTCTTGCTGAAACAAAAGCCACACATGATTTAGTTGGCATCCTGGTCACTACGTAAGTGACAGTAAAATGTCTACTTACATTGCTGAATTTGCAGAACCAAAACTAAAGCACTCCTGCCTCTACAAATAAATTAACTTAAAAATCCCACACAAACTTCCTGGTACACACACTACCTCATCAACTGCAAAATCCAGTAACTATGACCTTTCCCTGGATAAGTTAGAGCAACAGTCACCTCCTGGTTGTTTCTACACAGCTGTAAGGAAAAGCTGTGTCCATGCAAGCACAGCCAGCACTCCGCTGCAGAGAGGTGCTTTAATGCTTCAGCTCTACTGAACAGTCAGCCCTCTTCCAATCTCTTTGTACAGACAAACAAACAAAGCACACCCTGGAGTACACTTCACAGCTAAGTCAATTCAGCAGTTACACAACTAACTTCAAACAACTTGTAACACTGAAAAAAAAAGGTAACTTTAACTCCTGAGCCAATGGTTTTTCTTCATTTTGTAGAGGCAAGAACTACATTATCTGACACCCCACACTCCTGAAGAAATTCACAGATCCAACCACAGCATTTTTCTGTATTAAAATAAGGATCCCACAACTCCTGAAACACTGTTTCCATTTAATGAAAATGCTAGTGAATATTATTTTTCCTGTAGTGACTTAATTTCCTAATTTAAAACAGGAATTTCAAGATTCAGTAACACCATGCAGCAGTCACGCATGTGAGACAAGTTGACCATACCCTGTAGATATTCTCAAAGTAAAGTTTTTTCCTAACATTCAGAAAGTGTGCACTTCCATTTGATTTGTTGTATTTCACATCTGCATTCTGCTCCTCATATTTCTGAGACACTGCAAAAAAACCCAGGATCTGTGGTTTTTTAAAATGCCATCTGTTCCCTGCATATTTTCACTTTAGGTCCTCATACGATATCTGCAATGGAAACTTCTGTGTCATATAGGATGAAGGCTATAAACCAGATGAATATAAAATGCAGAGGGCTGCACTTCCCTACAAATAGCTGTAAAAAAAATCAAACCAAAAACCATAAGGAAGTATCACCTGAAGCCTTTCTATTCTAAATACAAAACTTCAAGAAGTTCTTTTTAAAGGGACTTTCCTTCAAAAATTATGTGAAAGAGTGTGAGAGGAAAAGCTGCCCCTCTTAAATCTGGGAATTTTATTTGTTCCTACCACTGCTCTACACCTGTTTCCTTCCTGAGTCAGAAACTGGAAGTTTGAAATACCGGTCTCCAAATGGATAAGCACAGGGAACCTTTCACTGAAATACCAGCCATATTCATTCATGAAGTAACATTTGCATAAGCTTTTTTCATAGCCACCTAACATTTTTATAGAAGCAATGTCAACTCTACAGTAAACTCAGCTTTCATGGTGCTCCAATTATCTCAGCTGTTATCTCCATTCCCCCTCTTTGCTATTTCCACACTTTGCTCAAACACTTGCAACGTTTCAGAGTATTATCAACATTACTAACACTTGTGTCACTCACAGCTCGGGGGCGGGGAAAGGCAGGCTGACCTACCTGGTCATGTTAATATAAAAAGATTTTTAAGCAACACTCTTAAACCATTCCACCATTACTTATAAGAATTTAAATAGCTACTGTGCCTCTAAAGCTGTTTAAAAACTCGTAACTTGTGCAGACACCCACTGACTGCTCTAAAATCGTTCCAAACCAGCTCGTTACTAAACTGAACTGAATTCAAAGTCTTAAATGGATATTTGAAACGCTAGGCGCGTTCTGATCAAGTCCAGCCCCAGACGTTTAAGTTAAACCACACAAGACCTTAGGCCAAGGGGGCATAAAACACACCGGACACACGGAAATAACTTTCACGCCGGAAAGAGCCGCCTCACGCTCGGGCCAGGCGCTGTTTCCCTACGAGCAGACAGCGAGCGGCACCTGACAAGTTTCCCAGCCTCGCTGGCAGCGGGCAGAGCGAGCCGGGCCCCGGCTGCCCGCAGCACACGTGTCACTGCCCGGCGCCGACCGCCCCTTCCCGCCGGGGGCAGCTGGGAAGCGCGGCCCGGGAGGAGCCGAAGGGAAACGGCCGGGCCGGTGTCACTCACCCGGTTTCGTTTCCAGCCTACAGCGGGGTCGCCCCTGCACGGCCCCCCGGGACTCACCCGCCGCCCCGGCCCGCCCCCCCCGCCCCGCTCA
>VXAZ01010408.1:0-87611 GCA_013399875.1 Gymnorhina tibicen | reverse complement strand
CGGGGGCCGCACTCACCGGGCGGGCCCTGGCGCGGCTCCGACGGCCCCACAACCATAACAAAGCTCTGCCCAAAATGGCCGCCCAGCCCTGCCCGGCCGGGGGCCGGAGGGGGGCGGGGCCCGCGCGCGCGCGGGGCGGGGCCGAGCACGCGGAAGGGACACGCCCCCTGACTCCCCTTCCCTGCCCCCGCCCCGGCCCACGCGCCTCCCGCCCCACCAATCAGAGGCGGTAGCTCGCACCGCCCTCGTCACCGCCTGTCGGAAGCAGCTGCAGACTACGCGTCCCAGAAGGCTAAGCGCCACTCCTGCCGTGCAAATAGCCAGGCGACGCGCCGCAAAGGCAGGCTGGGATTTGTAGTCGGCGTGTGAGAGGCTTGCCCGGTGTGGTGATGCCGGAAGATATAAAGGAGGAACGGCCGCACTGCCCCCCAGGAGAGGGTCTGTCCCGCGGGCAGGAGAGGAGCGTTTCACTTCTCTGCCAGACCGACCGCAGCCCTCGTGCTGAGAGTGATCGGCGCTGCTGCCCCCGGTATCGGCTCGGGTGGGTCCTTTCCCGGCCCGGCAGAACAGGATGGGCCGCACCAGTTCCCGCTCGGACCGGTAGCGCTAAGCACGGGGCGCCGTCGGAGCACTTATCGGGACACCGGAAGCCGCCACAGCGAGCGGGTCCGGGCCGGTGGCAGCACCCGGCGAGCCGTGCCCGCTCTCCGGTGGGCAGAGTGGCCCCGCCTCCCTCTGGAATACCCATATATTCTCCTCTCCCTTCGCCCTCTGTGAGGGTATTTTCGCTGTGTGGGGTCGCTTTTCTCTTCCGGCGCAGCAGGACCGGGAACTGCAGAGTCAAATCCAGGGCAAGCCGCCCGCCTTACCCGGTGAGCGTCGTACCCCGGCAGGGAGCTTACCTGCAGCTTGGATGGGATGGCTTTTCCACTCATTTTTACATTAATGATCGCTTTTTCCCCGTGTGAGGAACTGCTCGTTTATAAGCTTTATGCAGCCATTTATCCCTTGAAGAGGAGATGATCCATGAACGGGAAGCCATCCCCTGTTTCCTGATACTCAGTTCTTTAACTAGAAACTGTTTTTGCAACAATTAGTACAACTTTAGAACTTCAATTCATAAAGCTGCCTGAAACTAAATATTCTGGAGTGGGCAAGTACCGATACATATGAACACATATGTAATATAAATACATGTAGCTCTTTAAATATATACCTGTAAGACTCTTGCATTTGATAAGTGTAGACTGTGACTAAACTTTGAGCATCAGAGCAACTCAGCAATTCATCGATTTCAGACCTTCTGAATTTTTCTGTTTTAGGGCATTGACAAAACAACTATGTTTCCTCTCATACAACGATGCTGCTTCAACACACCTTTCAAAGTAAGTTACTGGAGGCTTTTTTTTTTTGCTGATTTTATTTAAAAGTAAAATAGCAAAAGATAGGACTGCAGCTTTGAAAAAAGGGTGGCTTCCAAGTTGGAGTTTATCACATGTTTATCACTCAGCTTTTCTAGAATAGTTCGTTGTTTCCACAGCACCTTTAGGCAAAGCTATTTCTTTAATAAAATTAAATTTTATTGTCTTAAGGTCTTTTTTCCTATCACTTCTTGATGGAGTAGTGAGGGAACAGTAGCTAGTTTCTGGGGTGACCTTATCTTGCTTCTATATGAAACTGTTTTATATTTTACTCTGAGAAGGACTGATATATCTGAAAAGTGCCTAAAGAACGCATGTGTGTGGGGAGGATAGGTGGGCACTGAGTAAGCTTTGCTTATGCTCTCTGGAGAGCCCAGTTGCTCTTCATCAGCTGCACTGGGTACCTTCATTAGTTCAGTTAAAACCACTTGAAATTCAAGAGCAAGGACAGCTGTGGTGTGACCTGACCTGCAAAACCACTTGGTACAATATTCAGTAGGTAGTTTAGGTACCTGCAGATCTGTGTGCCTGCACTGTTCAGTGTTCAGAACAAGTTTTGTGCTTGCAGCTGCAGAAGTTAACTGGTCCCAGACTGCCGCTCTGTGGGAGGAATAAGACAACTTGGTCTTCCTTCGCCCTCCGGCTGTGGAGAGATGCGTGTCCTCTCTCAACATCTCTGAGCCTCAAACCAGCATCAGTTCACACAACCAAGCTCCAGGCTTTTCACACCTCTCTCCCCGTCTTCAAGAAGAAAACCCCTGCAGAACCTGAGGCAGAATCGCAAAAAAGCCTGGAATCACTAAAGGATTCTCCCAAGCCAGCCGTTTACTTAAGCCTCGGGGGGCTAATTCCATTTGTGGCCGTGCCCCTGGCCATGGCCATCCAGGGGACCTACTGCCCAGAGCTGGCCTTTGCTCAGGTTGCCTATGGTGCTGCAACAGCGTCTTTCCTAGGGGGAATGAGGTGGGGGTTTGCCCTCCCGGAAAACAGCCCAGCCAAGCCAGACTGGCTGAACCTGGCTAACGGCACAGTTCCTCCTCTGCTTGCCTGCCAAGCCTTGCTTTTCAAAGATATCACTCAGGGAGCAGTAATGCTCGTGCTGGCCTTAGGGATAACGCTGCATTACGACATTTCCCTTCTTCCTACTTACCCCAGGTGGTTTAAAGTACTGAGGGTAGTGGGAACAGTGGTGATGGTATTATCCCTGTTGGCCACTGTAGCACTGAAAGCTTTCTTAGAGGTGGAGCAAAGTGATGATAGAAAAATATGGCAAAACACAAATTAATAAATCAATAAGGAAAAGCTATTATCTGCCATTAAGGTATTTGTATGGAGTTCCAGGAGAAATAAAGACTGATTTGTGCTTAGAAGTCATATGATGGCAGGGATCGAGATGCTTATTCTTGAAGCAAAATTATTTTCTAAATTATTTTGAAGCCAGTTCAGGAGGGAAAGGTTGTAAATAACAATTACTTCCAAGGCAAGCATGAGTCTGTCCTTATCTGTAGAACAAAGAATCACTCCTGAATGAGATGTTGCTGCTCTAGGAAATTAGAATGGAGATTCAAAATGACATGGGTATGAATTGCTCCATGCTGAACTATGAAAGTATCTGGTTTAACTGTAAGGTGTGATCATGTTCTGAGGTGGGGAAAACAACAGTAATAAGGTGAAAGCAGTTCTAGTTTGGCGTTTAAAGAAGTAGCAGAGAATTATGCAAAAGAACATCCATACTCAGTTGCTGTGTTGTGGAACAAGACTCCTGTTTCACTCCTATTTTCAGAGAAGGTGCCGAAAATCACAGAATCACAGAATGGTTTGGGTTGGAAGGGACCTTAAAGATCATCTCGTTCCAACCCCCTGCCATATACAGGGACACCTTCCACTAGATCAGATTGCTCAAAGCCCCATCCAGCGTGAACACTTCCAGGGATGCTGTGTGAGGAAGTGCTCAGTGCAGTGTCAGGTAAGAAAGGACTGGTGAGGTTAGTTTGCAGTGGCAAGCCAAGGTCAGCACTCACCTGAAATGTGTCATTCAGCTGCTGCGCTGGAGTGGGGAAAAGCTGAAGGGGGAGCTTTGTATCTTTGACAAGGTGCCATGGAAGACAGAAGGTCAACTTCCTGCTCAGGCTTACTGAAATTAAAAAGGCTGTTTGGGCCACCTGTATGTAGGTTGTGTTTGGATTTAGGGCTGCCCAGCAAAGGAAGCTGCATGCAATATAGCCGTAAAGATCTGCCATACTCCTAAATTAAAGGACAGTTAACTTATGCTATGACACAAGGACTCAAGCGCTGGCACTAAGGGATCACATAATGGGACTGAAAGTAGCTTCTGTCTTCTCCCTCCTAAGAGTCCATATATTTGGACAGGTACAAATGGACTTGTAGCCTGCAACCCTCCATGATGGGCCTATTAGTGAAACCACTGCAGGAGCATATGCTCTTGTACTGAATTCTTCCTAGCACATCATTTAGTGGAACAGTGGAAGATACAACCTAAGTCACACGGATTTTCTTTTCTTGTGTCAGCTACCTCAAGAATCCTATGAAATGGGATGTGGGCATATTTCTTGTAAGCTTTTTATCAGAAATATTTAAGTACAGTATAAGATGCAAGAAGAAAGCTGAAAATGACATCCACACATGGTCTTAGGACCAGATAATCCTCATAGTTCTGTTAAAGTACTATTCTTCATTGTTGCTCTACACCAAATAAAGCACATATTGTCCCTTAAAATTTGTTACCTGTTCATTCTGCAAAGAACAGATGTTTAAGAAACCTGCTTGTCCTGGAGATGGAATCATCTGGTATGATATTGCTGAAAGAGCAGCTCTGTACAACAACCTGTTAGCCTTTGTATGTTAAACAATATATTAAGCAATTACGGGTATCAATTGCTCTATGCTGAATTACAAAAGTACCCTATTAAACAATGTATTTCAGAGCTTTCTGAATATAAAGGAAATAAAATTGAGTTTGTGAATGAAAATATTTTTTCTATTCCTTCTTACTTAGACGTGGCATCTTTTAAGATGGGTCCAGAGAAGAGTTCTGTCTTTGTCTTGATTAGGTTAAAGAGGTGCTGAGGATCAGAAACCATAATCAACCAGCTTCGAAATTTCATTCAAACATGACAGAATCAGTTACAGAACCTGGAGAAGGTAACTTCAGACAACTGCAGACTCCCTCAAGCTCCATTAAACCAGGAAGTTTACAGGTAGGGATCAGAAGTAAACTCGTAGTTCCCAAACTACTAAAACACAGCTAAGACAGTATTTCTGAAACGGTTCCATGAGGGATCCTGAAATGTAAAAGAGAAAGACTAAGAAATATTACCTGTAATTTCATCCCACAGAGGGCTGAATAGGGCTGGCAAGGCAGCCAGACTCCCAAGAAGTCTGAGTGATTTTACACTAAGAAGAGAAACTTGAGTATTTTACTGCAGAAGCGTGTTACTGCCACCACTCAAACAGTCACAGTTCATAACCAGTCTTTCCCTAGTGTTCTACTGGGAAATACGATTTCCAATAAAAAGGAAAAATGACCTATTATCTGAAAGTGGCAGTAATTTAGCTTACTTAAGTTATGAAAGCAACCTATTCAAGAGCATTCCAGTCAGTTCTGAAAATGCATTTTATTACGAAAAACAGTTTAAACAAGCTTATACTTGATAAAAACCAAACCATTAATTCAAACACATAAGAAATTCTTTGAAGTAAAAGCACATACAAGATTATGGAACAATCAGAAACTCTCCATCATCTAGCATGTTTTTAGCCCAGCCCTATGTCAGATTTTAGGACCTAGATTATTAAGGTACCTGCAACACTCACCTTGGAGGATTTATTCATGTATTAATTGGTTAATTTTACACAGGGGATATTGACCTAAACAGCATGAATGCTCCTTTGTCTACACAGTGCCAGGCTTCCTGTTTTTTGACATTCCAGTTGTGGTTTTGTGTTCTAAAATAACTGTCTATCAAAATTCAAGCAGCCTCACTTCAGACTCCATCCAAATCATGCACAGCTGTGCTGAAAATGCAACCACAGTGTGCAAAAAGCAACTCCAAATACATTAATTAAATGAAATAACTCCAAACTCCTGATAGTATTGTTCTACTAAGTGTATCCCAGCTAAATACAAACTCCTTAAGAGCACACTGATACCATCACTTTAATGCTAAATGCAGCTAATTTTACCACAAAAAGCTCCATTGGCTCAAATTTGGGTGAGGCAGGATACAAGATGTAGTGAAGGTGAAGGAGTGTGCCTTGTAAAAAGAGCAAGTATTCAATGCCAAGTCTCAGCATGTGTCACACAGGGTAAAAACACATTTGACTATAGGGAAAAAAAATATGAGTGCAAAAGCCTTTCCCTGTGTTTTTATACTAAGAGCAGTCCTAAACAGAACAGCCAATCTAATGAATTGCATTTTCATTTAAAATTCACCAGAGCTTACACAAAAAGGAGCTCTACTGGCATCACTGACACCACTGAGAAGAAAAGCCAGTGCTGTAGGGGAATGGCATTATTAGAATGGTTGTGAGGACAGCCTTCCAGAATAGGAAATTCTCATCCACTCACCATTCAAATTTGTGGAGTGGCCAGAAAGTAAAGGTCCAATTCATATTTAATGCCCACCATGTCCAGCAACAGAAAAGAGGCTCAAATGTATCAAGGTCATAAGTAGAGGCACCAAGTCTTTCCTTTCTGTTATCTTCTCTTCCTTGTTTTCTACCAGAAAAAGAACTAATGCCATCCTGATCTTACCTACAGGTAACTCCTTGCTGTTGACAGTGACCCACTTCCAGATTGCAAGTCTGGCTAAAATGCCAGCTGAGTAACAACCTGATTAATGTCTCTAATGTGTTGGAATTATTTCTTCAGATTTTTACAGGGCAAATTCACCATTTATTTCAGTGAGCTTAATCCAGTTATTAAGAGGCATTCCTACTCTTAACAGAATACTTCCTGAGACAGACACTGGATAAGCCAATTTACTCTGAAGGGCTTTTCCTTTTGCTCAGGAAAATCCCTCTGATCTAATTCTCCACTGAAGCTCCTGTGTTAAAAGAGGTTTCTGGCCAATGAAATGGGAAATCTGAGATGTATTTACTCATTCCCTGAATGAGTTTTCTTCTTTGTGTTTTACAGCACAGCTACACCTCCTTCACAGCGGCTGGTGATCATGTTGGCAATTTCAGTCCAGCTGTCCATGTGAGGGTTATAAACCTCAACAGAGTCAGAGGTTACTGGAGCAGCAAAATCAGGACTGGGAGCTCGGCCTCCCGAGGCATAGAGAAGTCCGTTCACAGCCACAACACAGACACCAGCTCGTGGGATCTTCATTGATGCAACTTCAACCCACTTTTCCTAACAAGAAGGTGAAAGATCAAGAAATAGTTTTAGGGCAAGCCCCAATTCTGATAAAGTAACTTTTAAAGCTTAAAGACTGAAACATATACAAAGAACACGATGTATACACTTCACAGGCTTCAACGTGGTATGTGTACAGTATCAAGAGGATTATCAAGCCAGGAATGACAACATCTTCACAAGGGGTCCAAATCGTGTTAGTCACTAAAGAGCAGATCCCATACTGTCTGCACACAACACCCCTCCCTTTCTTCAGTCACTGCAAGATGCAGTCAGTCTCCAAAATAGAGCATGGTACAGTTTGAGGTGGGGGAAACAGGAAAACTAGATTCAATTTGAAAAGCAAAACAGATGGCACATGGGATTATGTTCTGCTTTTCCAAAGAGCATCATAGAAACATGAGCGATAACAGTCTGGAATAATTTTTTATTTTATTCTAGTCATGCTGAAACACCACTACATTTTGATGCAGAAGAAGATCCTCAAATTTTGCAATAAAGGTAACTCTTACCTTTACAATGAGTTTTTTCTCTCTATTCAGATTATTGAGCTTTCTGTTGCAGAGGGGGAATCTATCCTCTCATCTTAACCCTATGAAGTATTTACCAAACTACAGCGTATCTGTGCATGGTTAAACCACGACAACTGCTTAGGACAGACCCTGAGATCACCAAAGCTTTGTTTCACTCAAGATCACCAGCCAGTAGTGAAAAGGAAGTGACATTTATGAAGGGACTCTACCATACCTCTTCGAATGAGTATCTTTCTACGCTAGCAAGTGCATCCTGAGATTCATTCCAGCCTCCCACAGCATAGATACAATCGTTGAGAGCAGCTACACCAAGATAGGCTCTTCGGGTGCCCATTGGAGCAAGCTCAGACCAACGTTTAGAGATGGGATCGTAGACTTCAACAGAACGTAGCTCTACTCCTTCACTGCTGATACCACCAACGACATAAATCAAACCTGCCAAAACAGAATTTCTCCTCTTTTAGGCTTCATAATATAAAGACAGAAAATTACTGTCACAACACAAGTTTCAGCCTGACATTAAGATGGTTAAAAAATGACAGAAAATCCTCCTTTTGCTCAGTAGTAGAATACATAAAGCTTTTGCATGAGTAGCTTGAGACTCGAGCACTAGAAGCTGTGAGGAAAGCAAAAATTAAGTGCAGGGGAAGGAATTCAGAAGGTTGCAGCTGCTGACCTGATCAGGATTAAATACTTAGCAAGCACATGTATTGATCAAGTCTTTAGACATGTCTGTCTTAAAATAACCTGTGGCAAGTCTTCAGATTGTCACAAAGAAAAACATGCAAACCCAAATATGGAAGATAAATAAAAGCAGTATCAGGAAGAACAACCAACTGTTGAAAGACTAGCTGCATAACCATGCTGGCAGCCATGTAAAAACTTTTCATGAGATAAAAGGCAGAAGACAAGAGAGAACTTTATAGTCTTTGAATTCTGCAGAATTAAAAATAGAGTACTAGAACAACAAACAAGCAAGGCACAAGCATGTGTGACTGACAGCTCAGTACAAGACAAAGTTAAGAATTCATGACTGAGATGTAAAGCTGCAAAATCCAATGGAACTATTTATGGAACTAATAAACTATTGGAACTGTTGGAACTATTTATGGAGATAAACTTGACAACATTCACCTTGCATTTCACAACACCCAAAGCAGTAACGGGGCTTAGCCATGCTTCCCACCACATCCCAACTATTTTCTTCAGGATCAAATCTTTCAATTGTGTTGCCAATCTCTGCTCCAACCCAGCCTCCTGCAAATAACAGCAAACACAGGAAAGAATTTAATGGCATGAAGTTGTGTATTAGCTGCATTTTTAGACATACAGTGCACTGTTCCAGGACAAATTCTGAAATCAGCATGCAGTCAGTCTACAATGGAAATAAGTTATAACTAAAAAATAACTAATCCACAGAGATTTAGTATATATGTTAACACTTATGGACACAGCTGTTTTTCAAAACTTAAGTTTGCAAATTTGCATCACCAAGATATAAGATCAAATCAGTTTACAAGTTCTATGAATTAACATCTTCACCTAGAAAAACCCCAAAACTTACCCAAAGCATAGATAGCACCATAGCATGTGCACACTCCCAGTGCACATCGGGGATGGTTCATGGAAGCCACAGTTGTCCATTGCTTAGTAACAGGATCATAACATTCAGTACAGTCAAAAATCATTGAGTTGTCCTCACCTGCATAATAAGAGCAAGAAGAATCAGAGGAAATGCAATGTTTTGCACTGCAGATATGGAAACATTCTTCAACTTCTTCCAGGACAGGTAACATTTGAATACAAGATTTATCTTTTAGCCAAATGGCCAACGTAGCAAAAGCTTCATTTATACCCAGAACTAAATCATCACTAGGAACCACTGTCATCAATAGTTCCCTGAAATGTTACCCAAAACATCAGAGAGGTAAACAACCACAGTGCAGCATGTTTTACTCTGCAGCACAACTGACTGGGATTTCAAGACCAAAGAATGAGTTCTGCAGTGATAAAAACAGTCTGCATAAGCATTCTTTCATGATGGGCTGGTAGAGCTACTCATCACATCCTTGTGCAAACATACATAATGAGCCTTTCCAGGCAGGCAGACCACAAGTGGTCGGTCCTGTGCTACTGCCTTTTACGCTCTGGGCTTCTGCTAGACTACAAGTGAGAAAAGAAATTCCATTACTGGTGGTACACAAAGCCCACAGAATAGCCAACATCTCTGAGTATATCTGCACGCATCCATACGGTAACCTGTGAGTAGCTACACCATGAGGGGAGAGCAGCTTAGTAAAAACTGGCCAGCACAGGAGCCCTAACAGGCATTCACAGAGCAGTGACAGTAGAGAACCAAGGAACCCCAATTCCTTTGTTATTACACCTAAAAGTTGTATTATCCTCAGAACCACTTACAAGGAGAGTAATTTAGAAAGTCTCCATGCATGAGTTCTCTAGTATTCATGTAAGAAAGCAAGCATCTTTCAGCTGTTACCTCCAATGGCGTAGACCATTCCTCCCACCACAGCCACCCCCAGCCCGCTCCGGGCCTGGTGGAGAGAGGACACTGTGGTCCAGTAGTGGCTGAAGGTGTCAAATCGCTCCACACAGCTGAGGGCTCTGCTGTCACTCCAGCGTGCTCCTTGCAGTCGGGTGTACCCCCCTGGAAAGTGAGTGGAAAGGCCAAGTAAGAGCTTCCTGTTCATCCTCATGCTCCTATATCTAAACCATTAAAAATATTACAGTAACAGCCATTAGCCACTTGAAGTAAAAAATTAGATTTTTTCAAGTAGCTTCATTTCTCCAGCATACAAGGAAGAATGGTTGCCTTGAGGGTCACGGAAATTGTGCTGAGCTGATGCCACAACACTACAAACGTTAGAATTCATGTTTTCAGTAAAATACAGAGACTAGCCAACAGCCTTTGCTCTCTAAGATGGTGCTACTGCCCACAGGGTGAAACAAACATGTTCCCTTCCAATATAAAGCTGCAGCTTTGCTGAAAACTTACAATTGCAAATATCCCATCATATGAAACAAAGTATCCTGCACAGAGAAAACTTCAGCCATCAGAACAAAATATGCAGTGAATTTGCATACACCATTCCCGCGGTGAACCCTGGGTAAATCCTCTGCTGATTTGCAGCTTTCCACCCAAGGCAAATAATTTTTGAACAGCAAATTTGGGCTTTGAATGCCATATCACAATGACAAGAAATGTGAATGCTAGACTCCTGTGCAATTCCAATCAAAGTAGCTAACATGGTCACTCAGCCATGATGAAACGTTTTGCTATCTTTATATCTTTTGATTAAAAAAAGTCCTCAAGTAGCTCCTTTAGTACTGCATTCTGAGATACTACTTCATTTGTTTTATAAGGTTCAAACAGCCACATTCTAACCTACTGCATAAAGGTACTTCCTGGCTTTCCTCCGGGGACGACCTTTAGAAGCCTGCAGAAAACTGCTGACCTTGTTCTCTTTGGGAGATTTAGAGACTTCACAATATTCTTTCAACAGAGTTTGCAGGGCCACCCGAAGACTGAAATCTGGAATACCTTGAAGAGTAACATAGGAAGAATAAGAATAAAATAAGTAGAATTTTAAAAAAGCACAATGAAAAGTAACAAACTGTAAGCAATTCAGTTGTAGAAAAAATACGAACTTGTCCTAAAACAGCAGACAAATCAACGTTGCCTACTTCTTCAAAAGCATGTTTTTAAAGAAAGCTGTGCTTTTTTAAAAACAGAGCTTGTTTGCTATAAATATTTTCACTCATCATGCTATTAATGTAAAAAATAGTCCATCAAAGCCCAATAACTCTGAACAACACATGGTTTACTCACATACATGCACATATTCCTTCTTTCCGTATTTCACTTACTTTCTATGTATTTTAACAGCCTTTGTGCTGGTAGCAAAGGGAATCGAACAGGCTCCAGTACTTCTACGACATGTTTCTTTCTTTTCCCCACATCCTTCAGAATCCATTGCATCGCCGCTGTGAAAACCTGGTACTCGTCCTCGATGCTCAGGTCCTCGCTCCGCAGGATCTTCACGAGCTGCTCCTTGGTGAGCGCCAGGAACTCCTCCCCGCTCTGCACCTCCAGGAAGTGCGCGTGGATGTAGCTCTCGGTGAACTCCATCAAGTCGTGACAGGCGATCTGCTCGGAGAACTGGAAGAGGCCGATGCAGTTCAGCGGGTCGATCTGGCCCTTGAGGAACTCGCAGCAGAGCTCCACCACCTCGGTGAGCTGCAGCATGTCCGCGGCGACGATGAGCTCCTGGACGTTGTGCTCCGCGATGCTCACCACCCCTGCGGGCACCAAACCACAGCGGGGCCCCGCTCCAGCCTGCGGCCGCCGGGCACCCGCCCCTCGCCCTCCCGCCAGCCCTCACCTGTGTAGATGAAGTCGAGCAGCGTGTGAAAGGTGTCCGCCTCCACGCCCGCGATCCGCACCACGTCCCGCCCGGACTCCTTCATGCCGCCCGCGAACAGCGCCGCGAAGTAGGGGCTGCTGGCCGCCAGCACCAGGCGGTGCACGGAGAACGCCTCCGGGCCCACCTCCAGCCGCACGTCGCAGAAGCTGTGCCCGGCGCGCAGCCGATTGATCTGTGCCAGGAGAAGGCGGGCGTGCCGCTCGGAGCTGGAGATGGAGCTGGAGCCAGAGCCGCCCTTGCCATTCCCGGCGCTCGCCGCCATCGCTGCTGCGGCACCGGCACCCCCCGGCGCCGGACTCGCGCCGCGCACGCGCCCCGCTCCGCCCGCCCGGGCGCGTGCGCCGGGGGGCGCGCTCCCCACTGAGGCGGCTGTGCCCGGACGGGGCGGGCGCCGTGACGGGGGGCGCTGAGGGCGCTGTGTGGGCTCCGTGTTTTCTGAGGTCTCCGTGTGTGCCAAGGGCTCTGTGTGCTGGGCACCCTGCCCTCAACCCGGCACTGGTTCTGGTACCTCTGTCCGCGCCTTTGTCTTCGCGCCTGCCTGCGCACCTAGGCCCGTGAGACCCCGCAGGAATCACGGAATCATCAAGGTTGGAAGAGACTTTTAAGATTAATCATTGCAACGGTCCGCCCAGCACTGCCCCCGTAACCCCTAAACTGCTAAACCACATCANCACGGAGAACGCCTCCGGGCCCACCTCCAGCCGCACGTCGCAGAAGCTGTGCCCGGCGCGCAGCCGATTGATCTGTGCCAGGAGAAGGCGGGCGTGCCGCTCGGAGCTGGAGATGGAGCTGGAGCCAGAGCCGCCCTTGCCATTCCCGGCGCTCGCCGCCATCGCTGCTGCGGCACCGGCACCCCCCGGCGCCGGACTCGCGCCGCGCACGCGCCCCGCTCCGCCCGCCCGGGCGCGTGCGCCGGGGGGCGCGCTCCCCACTGAGGCGGCTGTGCCCGGACGGGGCGGGCGCCGTGACGGGGGGCGCTGAGGGCGCTGTGTGGGCTCCGTGTTTTCTGAGGTCTCCGTGTGTGCCAAGGGCTCTGTGTGCTGGGCACCCTGCCCTCAACCCGGCACTGGTTCTGGTACCTCTGTCCGCGCCTTTGTCTTCGCGCCTGCCTGCGCACCTAGGCCCGTGAGACCCCGCAGGAATCACGGAATCATCAAGGTTGGAAGAGACTTTTAAGATTAATCATTGGAACGGTCCGCCCAGCACTGCCCCCGTAACCCCTAAACTGCTAAACCACATCACCCAGTGCCAGATCCAGATGCCTCTTAAACACCTCTGGGGTGGTGGCTCCACCCCTTCCCTGGACAACCTATTCCAATGCCTGACTACCCGAACAGTGAAAATTTTTTTCTAACATCTAACCTGAATCTCACCTGTCTTAGCTTAAGGCCATTTCCTCTGGTCCTCTCACTGCAGACATAGTAAAAGAGACGGACCCCCACCTCACTGTAACCTCCTTCCAGGGGGTTGTAGAGAGCGATGAGGTCCTGCCTGAGCATCCTTGAGACTGAACAGGCCCTGCTGCCTCAGCCGCTCCTCATAAGATGTTTCTAGCCTTGTTGCCTTTGCCGAGCATGCTCCAGCACCTCAATGTCCATTTTAAAGTGAGGAGTCCCTGTGCACCCCTACAGACATCTCTGGCCACTCTGGGCTTGCTCCCTGCTCTGCGAAGAGCTTGTCTGTGGTTAAAACTGGTCCCCCAATAGGTTATTCACTTACTGCCTTCACAATCTGTGTCCCTCAGTCCTAGCCATGCTCTTGCAAACTGGGTCCCTGTCCACCTCAGTCTGTGCTTGTGAGAAACATGGCTACGTCGGGGAGAAATTGCAGCTGCCACCAGACCAGGGAACCCCAGAGATGGGAGGCAGGGACACTGCCTGTCCTTAGCTCAGGACTGTGGCACCAGACCAGGGGATAAGCATCACATACTGGGGTAAACACACATAATCACCGGGTCTGGCAGAGCTGACACGGATTCTAAGAGAAAAGCATCCCTCCTGAGTTTTCCACAACTGTTCCAGGAGCATGACAGGCAGACCCAGTCCAGCACCACCTTTGTCCATAGTGCCATGCCATGTTTGGGCCTTCCCCTTCATTTCAGCACAGATGTTTTATCAGTGTCCTGTAGCAGCACCATGTGGGTCACTGGGGTCAGCACTGAACCTGAGGCAGAGTGTGCTTCTCTCTTAGTCTGTGTGATTGCCTGAGTCACTGCATGCCTGAGCACTGATGGGGGATGAGCATCACGTATACTGAGTTAATTGCACGCAGTCACCAGGTCCAGCAGAGCTGGCACTAATTCTGAGAGAAAAACATCCCTCCACAGTTTTCCACAACTGTTCCAGGAGCATAACATCCAGCCAGAGCAAAAAGCAATCAGAGAGAGCCAGTTGGAATGCTTCCATACCTATTTACTGTGAGACTGGGAAAGAAAAACATGTCTGCTCACAGTTGCAGTGGTCATGGCCCCTCAGGCTTTTCTCATGATTCTGCATTTCATTGTAATAACTTTTAAATGTACTTCTGGAAAGAATCTGAATCATGATACCCTCTGAGGGCTGTTGGTTTCTGTGTTCATCAGCATTACATTCTAATTACATTTCAAGTTGGTCTTAAAAAAATACCCATAGAAAGCATAGATCTAGAGAAAAGGTTTCTGCAAACACACAGAGTTGGATGCATGCTGATATAACTCTATAAATTTTAAGCTCGGCTAAGGAATGCATTGAGGTTTTTCTTTCTTTGATGCATCAGTAAAAGAAACCAGACCCCTCTCGTGCTGACATTTTATTCATCGGAAGTGGCCTGTGAGTAAAAGGCTTAGAATTCTCCTAAATACCAATGGCTCGCTGGCTGGCTGATGTCAGCTGTTAGACTCTTGGCCAGCACTAGGACTTCACACCATAGCGCCAAATTTACGAACACAAAATAGCATTGCTGAGAGAGCTAATTTTGCCCCAAAGGCCTGTGCTGTGCTGTGTTCATGGTTCTGCCCCCAGCAAAGGGCACCACTTCAGCGGGTGTCTTCTGTGGCCATGCAGGAGCTGTACAGGATGGAGCTAATGCTCCCATATACTATTGTGAATCTCCCAAAACATGCTAAAAGTACCTTTGACAGTGTGAAATTGCACTGTATAATGAGGAGGCCTTTTGATTAACCAACGAATGGCAGTCGCTGTAGTGAAGGAATTAAAAATGTCTTCAATTTTAATATAATAGACTTGTAAAAATGTATTTGCCAATAAGCCAGCTGAATGCTGACTGTCGTATAGGACAGGTGACAAAAAAAGGCACGCCCTGTGCTCTTCAACATGTCCCGCTGCCCATACCTGCACTGATGTGCTGCTGCCACCCTGCCGAAACAGTGAGAAGATTCTCACAAAAAACTGTTCAGGCTTTCTCTTGAAAAAACCCAGTCCCACAGAGGCCCATGGCTGCTCAGATTTCTCTGGCTGAAGGGTTCTCAGGAAAACCTTTCCTGATGCCTGGATGATGTTCTGCGGAGCCGAGGGACCTGTCTGTGCTGCTTTTCCCGAATCCTGCAGGTGCCGCTGTTACCGCAGGAGATGTGCTTGAAACATTAATAAAACCGGGACTGCAGGGTGACGTATTGGAACAAAATCGGGAAGCTGAAAGGTGTTGCATGTGAGGGTGCTGAACCTCTCCTCTCTTAGAGTATGATTTAAGTGTGTTTGTATTTTTTTTCCCCCTGAACTCGATACAGATGGAGAGCTCTTAGTATTAAAAAACAAAACAAAACTAAACACCCACCCCAAAACCTAGAAAGAGAAATAATTGATTTGAATGTGCAGTTTCGCCTGACTGCTTTTTATCAGAACCTGTCCATTACACCTGCAGTTTTGGGGACCATTTTGACTTAAAAACCCTTACCATACCTTTCTGCTAAAATTCTCTATTGCAGAGGAGACATAAAACTCAGGCCTTGACTATTTGTAGGTACATCAAATCCCATGCGATGTTTTGTGATAAGGAGCCACTTTCCATGGCAACCAGAATGTGCCAGGTCTAATTCCTCCCCCACTTTAGTGGGTACGAAATCTTAACTTCCTGTCCCAAACTGCATCTCTGAACTTTGCCCCCTGTGCTAAGGCATCTGCTATAACCTTTCAGTGGTACAGGCAGTTGCCATTTTTGTTACTAATTACCCACTACAGTTGCTACTTGTATTGTAATGCACTGGATCTATCAGAGGAGAGGTGCTGTACAGCCTCACCAAAATGGAAAGGCGCTTACTTTGTGTTTTGGTGTGCAGGTCACAAAATCTTCATAGGATACAAACATTTTTGCTCCACTTCCCTAGGTTCCACAAGGATTTGAACTCAAACTTCTCCCAGGGAAGCCAAAATTGCAAAAGTGCAGAGCTACCAAGCGTTCATGAGGAGTAAGAGCATCTGTAGTGCATTAAGCTACATCTCTTACACATCCAAGACACCTTGTTTCTGTTAAGGTCTAGGTTTTTCCCAGATGTCCCATTTACTCTGGATGCCACTGCATGCCCAAAAGCAATGATGCAGATCAGCAGTCTGTGGATGCACAGTTGGTGGAGTGTTGTTGTGCAGCCCCTTGAAGGGGTAAGACAAGGCAGGCTGCTGGACTTCACACTCAACCTGGAGGAGAGAAAAGGCTCCCTGGGTACTTGTAAAGTATTTCTCAAAGACAGCATAGGTTTACCCCATTATCACCTCAATGGTGATAATCACAACTGCTTATCGTGTTTGTCTACTCAGTCAAAAGCCTCTAATGAGCTACAGACACTGTATTCTAATTAGATACCTGCATAAACCTGTTGTCAGCTTATGCTTTCACGTGATACATAAGCTTCAGTGGATAAAGAAACTTTGCTTCAGGGTCTGAATGTTTCCTATCTCAGTGGATTGTGCTTCACAAGGAGGTAACACATTTTACAGAGAACACTCTCTCTCGACAGGTTTGGGCCAGGCTCAAGAGCTATTACTTTCATTCCTGTGAGGGTTAATGAATCTTGATGAATATGGTGTATGTGTGTGTAGGGTAGAGGTCTGAACTGGAATTGACCCAAACACAGAGAGGAAGAGGGGTCCCCAAAGACAGTCTTTCTGCGCAGGCAGCCCCACAATACAGGGCTTGTGTGAAGACATTTAAGCTTTCTCACTACCAGCAAGGTGATGATGGCTCTGTCCATTTCTCAGCTGAACTGTTAATGGCTTGGGAAACTGTAAAGCTCAGGACTGTGCCATCCTGAATGCTTCTCTTCTCTTCTCTTCTCTTCTCTTCTCTTCTCTTCTCTTCTCTTCTCTTCTCTTCTCTTCTCTTCTCTTCTCTTCTCTTCTCTTCTCTTCTCTTCTCTTCTCTTCTCTTCTCTTCTCTTCTCTTCTCTTCTCTTCTCTTCTCTTCTCTTCTCTTCTCTTCTCTTCTCTTCTCTTCTCTTCTCTTCTCTTCTCTTCTCTTCTCTTCTCTTCTCTTCTCTTCTCTTCTCTTCTCTTCTCTTCTCTTCTCTTCTCTTCTCTTCTCTTCTCTTCTCTTCTCTTCTCTTCTCTTCTCTTCTCTTCTCTTCTCTTCTCTTCTCTTCTCTTCTCTTCTCTTCTCTTCTCTTCTCTTCTCTTCTCTTCTCTTCTCTTCTCTTCTCTTCTCTTCTCTTCTCTTCTCTTCTCTTCTCTTCTCTTCTCTTCTCTTCTCTTCTCTTCTCTTCTCTTCTCTTCTCTTCTCTTCTCTTCTCTTCTCTTCTCTTCTCTTCTCTTCTCTTCTCTTCTCTTCTCTTCTCTTCTCTTCTCTTCTCTTCTCTTCTCTTCTCTTCTCTTCTCTTCTCTTCTCTTCTCTTCTCTTCTCTTCTCTTCTCTTCTCTTCTCTTCTCTTCTCTTCTCTTCTCTTCTCTTCTCTTCTCTTCTCTTCTCTTCTCTTCTCTTCTATCCTCTCCTCTCCTCTCCTCTCCTCTCCTCTCCTCTCCTCTTTTTTTACTGTTTTCACTGTAATATGTCTTGAGGTAAAGGTGGCATTAAGGTAAGAGCCTGGTGTCAGAGTTGTCAGTCCAGGCAGGTTTAGCACTCAAAGTGGGGATTGAGAAACTCTCCCAAGTATTCACATCCCACCAAAGGTGCTGTGGCACAGGCTGTGCTGGCATCCTGCTGAGGGGGGTGTTACCCTCCAGTGACCAGCCATGCCCTAGGGAGCCATTTGTCAGGCAGCAAAAGTGGGGAACAGATCTGAGCCACAGGAACCTTCAGAGGGAATGTGACATTCCCACTGAGAAATGCACAGATACTGGCTTGTGATTTCAGGAGCACTGGCAGTATTTCACTACTGTGTGCTCCAGGCTTCACCTTCACAATAGCATTGGGTGGAAAGGGGATTGGTGTGTGATAAAAAACAATAAAACAAGGGAAAAAAACCTTTTTCAGTCTTAAAGTATGCCCTAGCAATGAAAGGATCATGCCACCTGACCTACTTGTGTGCAGAGGTTTGTGTTCTGGGTACTTACCTAGCAGGAAGTTTGGAGGAATTCCAGTGAAACAAGGGAGTGTTGTGCAACATGCATGGCTACAGTTCCCCATCACTTAGAAGATTCTTGTGTTTAAGCCATAGATCTGGAGCAATTCCAGGCGATTTGATTTAAAATAAACATCCTGGATGCAGTGTGTCAGATACTAGCACAATATTGTTTTAGTCTTTCTCATTTCTCCCGTGGGAATAATCATTCCACGAAGAAGGAAAGTGATCTAATGAGAGAATTAACTCAAGAGCTTGAACATTGAATTAGTCACAGCTGTCTGAGAGGGGAACCAAGGTGAACTCCACAGAGACCTCACTGCATTTCCAAGGAAGGAGGCCAAAAGAATACTGGGACTTGGATAGCAGGTGGTGATCAAAACAGAGGCAGGAGAGATTTGCTTTTAGTAGAGAGACTTTCCTCCCTCATTTCTCTCTGAAGATAAATCTCAGTAGTAGGGAATTGCTGCAACTTTGTCTTGGAGATGTTGAAAGCTGCCAGATTGTTGAGGTCTGCAGCTAACTGTGTCCTCACACTTACTTGAAGCAGATGATTGATTTCATAGCTTGGGTCTCTTTTTACTGTAGTCTAGAGCTGACCTGCAGCTTCACACTGAATTAGATCTGCTCTCTAAGGTGGCTGTATCAAAGGTCTGGGTCTTTTTTGCCAAAAGGAAAAATGAGTTGTGCTTGAGAATTCTCACTCTACAGGCATGGGGGAATTCAGTCTTGCCATTAGTAAAGTTGGCAATGTTTCAAACTGTAATCCAAATCCTAATGTTTTTTGGACTCTTTATTTAACTCTTCTAGTCTAAATCTCAGTGTTTCCTTGGATAATAAAGTAGAGCAAACACACAACAGACATGAGCTGTCTGGAGCATGTGGCATTTTTTTAAATAACTCCAAGTTATGCAAACCTTTGAAACAGAAAAAAGGGAAGGAAAATAACCAGAAAATGTGCATAAATTCAGCTAATTTAATTTCTTTTAAATTATATAGTCACTAGATATATACTGGGAGCATGTTTGTTCTCCTAGAACATACTGCACTTGTGTTGACAGAGCTTGTGAGCTGATTGCATTGGGAAGATGGATAGAGTTAAACTCTGCCTGATACCCACCACATTCCACAGCCTGTGTGATGCAGTGGGGTCATTCCAGAAGCAGCGCCTCAGTGGAATGTGAGATACGTCACCAACTCTGAGTAACTGTTAGTAGGATGTCTCTAGGTCCTGCATCTGCTTGCTTGGTGAGTCAGGACTTCCAGGGCTCTGCATACACTGAAGCCTTAAAAGATTAAAACTTCTTCCACAGTGTAACATTTCAACTGCAAATGGCATAGGTTGCTACTACGCATCCTAGCTCCTTGGCTGCTCTGCTGTTGCTTTGTCATGGATTTCCCTGGATGACTTTTTCCAATGATTTACCTTTCCTCAGTGCAAGCATTTTTCATCTCCCTTTTCAGAACTTCACCTTTGGAGGCTTGGTCTAGTTCTTCAGATAGAAAGATCGTTTTTATTCTATCTTGTCCTTCAAAGTGCTTGCAAAATCTATACTTTATTGATTTGGGAAACATAAGTGTTGACTGGATCAGAACAGACCCTTTGGGATTACTAACAGAAGATCTGACTAACAACAACATACTCATAATAATCTTTTAATATATTTTGAAACAAGTATTACAGTGATTTCATTTGACTTTGGTTCCCTCCGGTTGCTTATAAGAATATTATATCAAATATTATCAAAATCTTAAAGAGATGGATTTCCATTTCTCTTCTGGCTGGTTGTCTCTCAGCAAGGCAAATTAGTCTGTTTGACATTATTTGTGTTATACAGTGAAACAATTATTATTTGTATAATTTCATTATCCTTCAAGGTCCATGGAAATGAATTGTTTAATAATTTGGTTTGGGTTTTGAATGCTCAGGTTTTTTGCACTATTTTATTTCATAAAAGTCTGGAGCATCAGACTCAATGATCTTAAAGGTCTTTTCAAACCTGAACAATTCTGTGATTCTATAATTTTTGCATAATAACTTCCGTATAATAATTTAACATAACTTTTTCCTGAGGATCATCTTACAAAGTGCAGCTCCATCTGCAATGTGAAAAAAGACTCTGCAACAGAACTTGTCTGTGCTAGTCCTAGTTCTACAATACTTGCAGTGATCAGATAAGTCTCTTTTTGACTCTCCCACTGACACAATTTGCTTCTCACTACTTATTTTCCTCTCAGGTATATTTTGAAGATTAATGAATATTTATAAAACATTTTGAGTGAAGCCTGCACATGAAAAATGCAACAGAAGTTGAAAATGTCATAATTACTGATGTTTATTATTTTTTTTAAAAGGAAGACTACATGGCAATCAATACTCATGGAGATTTATTAAATATTAAAATAGAGTAAGGACTCTGAAGGTACCACAGGAAATTGTGGCCTGAGGAAGAAAGCCTTGCAATGGCACAAGGAACAGTGGGCAAGTTTTGTTAATAATGCTTAGTGTTGAAATATATGCTGGATGAAGCATTTGTTCTACAGAAGTATGATGGAATCCTTTTCAGTCTGCAAGTAATTAAGGATGAGGTTCATCATCATTATAAGTAATATTCATAATTTTAAAGCAGTAGGCTAAGGTAACATATACTAAAGAACTCTAACAGAACGGTCATGAGAGATCTCATTTGTAAGAAATCCTGGTATGTCAGTGAAATTTCAGAAGACTCACAGTATTCTGCCAATGTTTAAGGAAAGGAAATTAAATAAACAGAGCAATCAGGATGACCCAGCTTAGCTGGTTAACATGACACCAGGCCCAAGTAGCACAGTACAAAATCTGATTCTTAGCCAGGTCGTAAATAAGTCAATAATTGGCAATAATTTTCATTTTTATCAACATTGTCTTGTTGATAAGTCCAGTTTAATTTATTGATAAGGGTTTTAAATCTGTTTCCTCAGACTGGTGTAGGAACATATTTCCTAACCATGTTCACAAAGCATTTGACTGCCATTGTGACATTTTAATAAAGATCTTAGTCAAGTCTAGTGTCACTAAATACTGAGGCATTTCAGTGGTCTGGGCCAGCATGGCTCCAGAGGCAGGACATGTGCTTTTGGGCTGTGATGCATAGAGGCACCTACCCAATCAGAGCAGCATTAGCTGGGGATGTCTGCAGCCACCAGTAACTTGGATCTTTCTTTTCCCTGTTACCTTCACAGTGTATTGCTGTGATCTGTTTTTTAGCCATTTGTGTTATTTTTCACTTTGCTTTACCTGAGTTATCCTAGTCTTTCTGTAAATTTAATATACCCACTGATAGCATTTCTGAGTGTCACAAAGGTTGTTTAGGGCGTACATTACTGTGTCTATAAAGCAACTAGACCGGGCAAACAGTGGCTTAAGAAGATTGGCATATCCATGTGAAGTTTTCATAACACAAGCAAGTGCAAAGCAATGAGCCTGAGAGCTAAGATCACA
Source organism: Gymnorhina tibicen (assembly GCA_013399875.1). Taxonomy (NCBI): domain Eukaryota; kingdom Metazoa; phylum Chordata; class Aves; order Passeriformes; family Artamidae; genus Gymnorhina; species Gymnorhina tibicen. Next base: position 65,871 of record VXAZ01010408.1, on the reverse strand, counting down.
GTTCACACCTCTGGGACCAGGGAGCTGTAGAGTGGAAAACTGTCCCATAGGGACAACTGAGAAGTTCTTCAATTTTTGTCCTAGAAAAGAGATGACCTAGAGGAAATATGGTAGCTCAGCAAAATTATTTGGGTCACAAAAGAGTTAAATGGTTTGCTTAGGGTGCATCCTAAGTGGGAAAGTTATGAGTAGGAGCAAAATGGTCTTTCTTGGTCCTTTATCTTGCTGTAGGACCCAATGCTCTTCAAAGGCATTCAATAACCAGCCTTATGGGTCATCCTGAAACTAAGCATGGAGGAGTTGTTTGTTGAAAGTGGTTTCAAGAGTAATTTAGTCAGAGCAAAGAGAACAAAGTGGAATGGGAAGAAAAAGAGCAGAGACACAGGCAGAAACAACTGTGTTATACTTAACAAAAAATGTGAAGAAAACGTTTGTCCATGGTGATACAGAAAGGGGATAACAAATTCTTGAATTTTGAGCCTAGCCAAATAAAAAGCTGGAAAATTTCTGCTCTGATTCAGGTGCAATAAAGAAGGATAGGAAAGAACAGAGTTAGAGAAATAGGGGGAGAAAAGGACTCTCAGAGTTTTACAGAAGACCAAATTCTTGTTCTTTCTTTTCTAACAGTAGAACTGACAAATTGAGTTAGCACAAAATACAGATGTGGCAAAGTATGATTCTGAGAACAATTCAATGCTGGTAGGAATTAGTCCATTGTTAAATGTACTGAGAAGCTGGTTGGAAGCAGAGCATGACCTAATGGGTTTAGCATTACTGTTGCAGCTGTGTGAAACCATTCCAATAAATAAACAGCTCAGTGAAGAAAGTGTGTCAGATTTTTAAGATTCTCCCAGTTTAACAGGATGTGCCAAGTCATTGTTTTAACTGCGGAACAGATCCTTAAATGCTGTAAGGCAAGCAGATCCTTTGGAAGCACCAAGATGATGCTGACTTTCCCAATTTGATAATGTGACCCCCAAATTCAATCCTTCTCATGGTTTCTGTGGTGATGGCACTGTGAAAGGCTGTACAGAATGGCACAGACCTATCTACTCTACAGTGATGTCAGAGGAAGTATGGATGCATAACTGCAAGCAGGATTTCATTCATCCTTTACCTGACAGATCCCTCTGGGAGTGGTGCAGATTTTGTTTTTAGTTTGACTGTAACAGTGATGCTGGGAAGCAGAATTACTGATGGGAGAAACCTGACTGGGGCTGTCCCTGACACTTTGGTTTGTCAGAGATCATTATGTTTGGAATAATTCAGTGGGAATACTTGCACTCAAAATTATGCTTTAAACTGATATTCTAGGAGATTTTTCTACTGCTCTTGCTTAAGGTAAAAGCCCTGTGCAGCAGACTGTGCATGCTGTATACTGACAATGTTTGGATCCAGGGATTTATGCGGTACACCATAAAGCCCTGTTTTTAAGATACAAAATACATACATTTTCAGTGGTCAGTAGCCAGGCTCACTGACCTATTTGTGCCTGAAGATTTCTTCTTTATCTGAGCAGAGCCAGGCACAGAGGAACCCGTGACAGGAGTGCTGTGTGCCTGTGCTAGTGAAGGGCTTGGGTTGAAGATTTGGTACATTACTGGCAGGCATAACCTTCCAGAGGTCTCCAGTTCTCACTGTTCCACCTTAAGGCAGCAGGGGCTGCCTGTGACTCTTCTCTTTGAAAGTCAACCCCTAGATGTTTCCTTCAGGCTTGTAGCTGTTCAGTTCAAGTCACAAGATTACACCTGTGCTAACCTGTCTGGAGCTTTGTGATGCAGATGCAAAAACATCAGAGAAAGATTAATACAACCAGCCATTGATTTATTACGTTCTAGAAAGCAAGGGATAAAGCAGGCTGGCATGACGCCCCGAGCCCAGCCTCCATGATGATTTCTCTTGCCCTGACATACATCCACTAGCATTTATCTTGTTTGTTCACCTTCCTCTCGCTTTAGTTTCTCAAACTTCAGGAGTTTATTTTGGCAGGCATGCTCCTCGCTGCTGCTGCTACTGCTGCTGGAGCTTTCCTCTGAGCTCTTGGAGGGGAGATACTTGATTGCAATCGTGTCCTTCTTGTTCATTTGCAAGCAGAGGCAGGAGGATTCGCTCACCTTAAATGACTCCCCCCACATACTCTGGCACATGTCAGTCCCATTTGCATACATCTGTGTGTCAAATAAGAAAGGCCTCAATTACATTTAAATATAACGGAATTAAAACCAGTTTGTATCAAACTGATAAACATTTATCACTTTTTAAAAATTGGTACCAGGTTATAAAAACGTTGTCCACAGTCATTTACTGTCTTGCTGTGTGCTACGCTTCATCTCTTCCGAGATGTCTGAAAATGTTACCCAGTCCCACAACTGGCAAAAGTGATTTTCCTGTTGTGAGAGCAAGTGGTTACACAAAGTGCAGGGATCAACAGCTGCCCTTTGTTTCCACCCTGGGGCTGACAGCCCAGCAGCTCTCTGGGGCTGACAGTAAAAGCTGTGTGTGAGAGCCTTTACAACTTGTAGCATGTCAGGACACTCTGACATGCCTTGAAATCTGAGTAGTGCTGAAAGTGCCAGACAGTGCTTTGAGTATGGGAATCTTTTTATTTACAGGCCAGAGACAGCCCAGTGGAGTCACAGCTCCGAGGGATCTCATTGTGCCTGCTGCAATGTACTTCATGGCCAGGCAGGACCTCACAGGCAAAGAGAAGAGACATAATTCAGCAACTGCCTGAAGAGAGTAAGTTTTTGTCAAGCTTCCAGAGTGCTTTTTCCAGTGGGGTAATGTCCTTTCTGGCTCAAGAAACTGCAAATTGCAGCTTCTTGTACTCTTGTCAAGTGAATCTGTTCTGTTCTAGGTACTACAGCATTTTGTAAATCCTGTGTCATAAGACCTGTCAACCACACAGCAAAGATACTGCTTGTTTGCTGAGCTCACATTGTGACAAACTTTTGCCTGCCCAGCTTGAGTTTGTCTAAAGAATATTAGCTTAAGAGTTATCATGTCCAGACACAAAGCAGGCAGTATGTACACTTTATCTTGCCTGCATTTCTCCCATGTGTTTGTGGTTGAAGTTCAATCTTTTCTGTTTCCGAAAAGGAAACTTTAGGTATTCCCAGAAGCAAGCTAAGAATGAGATTGGGGATGGGAGTGGTGGCAGGAATAGAAATCTGGGAAATTAAGGAGTAGGAGTGTTAGTAACTGAAACTGTGGGCCAGGCAGCAACACCACTGGGCTCTGTTCCTGACCAATTCACCTTGACCATGTCACCAGCATCTCTCTGATGGAAGTTGTGTTTTATCTCTAATAATACAAGTAGTCCTTGCCTGTGATGCTGATTCCTACAGTGTTTACCTTACTGCTGTAATTCCTGGATACTCTGCTGGTTTACCATCATCACCAGCTCCTACAAGGATCTGACACTGAGAATCTCAGAGCAGGTGGCCTGTCTTTGTGTTGGGATAATTCTGCATGGAAGCTGCTCTGTGTGCCAAAAAAAAATGATTACAGATTTAAGTCTATTATACAGAAGTGAAATTTAGTGTCTGTAGTCCTTCTTCTGCTCCAGTTATTTTTGACAAGTTCTTCTTACATCTCCTTGTGTCCCCATGTGCAAAATTATGTTGACTTTTGCCTTGAAAAACTATCCTTTATGAATAATACAGGGTCTATTCCAAATAGCCCCAAAGACCCTGTAGTCCAGCTTTTCAGCTCATATTGTCTCTAGCCAGGGCTTGCACCATGGATGCTGCAGGTGCTGGAGAAGGAGTACGGAGGTTGGATAGTGCACTGGGAGCAGGGTCAGAAAGGGAAAGCTTCCTCTGCCTAGTTCTTTCCTTGTGTTCTCAGGGCAGGCAGATCTTAGCTCTTTCTTTCCCACTATTCCTGTGATTTTAAGTAGCATTAGATATTTTCTTCCAGCTCCTGTGCAGTTCCTGAATTTCTATCCGCTTTTAGCTAATCATTCCAGAAAGCATTAAAGCCTGTTACATGGGCTTGTTTAGGTCTTTATGCAAGAGACATGGCTACACCCTATACTTGTGTCCCACAGGTTCTGTAATGTGTTTGTGCTCTTCTACTTGCTAAATTGGTAATTTTATTTTGACCTTCCTCCTAATTCTGCTTAAAGATCAGAGCATAATCAGAATGCTGCAGCGAACACATGGAGCACACAGCCTGTTTATCCAATATGTCCCTAAATTACTGCAAAGGATTCTGACTCTTTAGCTTCTTGGAAAATGTCCTAGTCTGTGCATTAACATTGCTTGAGGAGCACCCAGCTGGGAGAATAATGACAAGGCTAAAACTGGCCATGGTCAGTTGTGCATCCTTAATATTCAGCATTTGTTCTTTATTCAGCAGTTGTCCCAAATGGGCCTTAGAACCACTTGCATATGTCACACGTAGAGCTGCTGATTGCTCCTCTGCGTGAAAAAAGTAAGGATCTGTCTACAGTGCTCTGATGTGTGAGAACCCTTCCATGAGTTTAGTCCAAACCAAGGCAGTCTAGTGTTTGTATATCATGTAATTTTCATATGGGAAATGTGTGTTTTTTAATTTCTCTGCAGAAATTTCATCTTTATGCTTACTTACCACGCAAGCCTATTTTTGGTGAAAAACATGGGCAGTTTAGGGTGTGGCTTAGGAATAGCTGCGCCTGGCTTCAAGTGATAAGACCTCGGAACTTGCTGCATGTTTTTCCCTGCAGATGGTATATCTTCTTTAAGAAATAAGTGCAAGGGAACTCAAGGTTAAAAACTCCTATCTCTGAAACAGGGACAGTTTGAACAGAGACTGGAGATTATTTACGGAGATTATAATTTTGTTTTTCACTTCATCTGGAACTACTGATGATTTAGCACATCTGGGAAACTAAGCTGTAAGTTTCCACAGCACATTTGTTTTTGGCCACCTTCCTGAGTCTGCTGATTAGTGTCACTTTTGCAAGGCAGACAGCAATCCTGCACTAACTGGAGTGTGTCTTCCACTTAGTTGCTGAACTGACTTCTGGAAGTATATGTACTTGAATTGAATTCAAAATAATGAATCTGCAAGCCTTACTACCAGTCCCTAAGCACTTAACTTAAATTTTGTTTACTTCTGCAATTTGGGCAGTCTTTCATGGACTTAGTGAAGTTCAACTGTTAAAAATATTCAAATACACTTTTGAACTGTATTATATCGCTCTGATGCTAAACTTACTTGAGTCACTAGAAAAATCCTACCTGACTCTGGAAAAGTCTGTAGATCAGGGTCCAGGCAACCTTGCTCCTGTAAGTCTTGTCAGTTCTCATTTTATACACTTTTGCTCATAAAATTAGTTATCCCAACCATTAAACATGCTCAGAAAGATGGGATGGAGAAGGACAAGGTAAAACAGAGAAAAGAACAAAGATACTGAATAGGTAAGAAAACCTTAACAATTCCTTAGTGGTTTGGGAATTCACATTCCAATTTAAAAAGACTGGGGTGTTTAGAGCCCCATATTGTGTAAAGGAACTTTATGAAATGCATTTTAGTGTCTCTGTATGAACAAAATTCATTTATCTTTTACTTTCTAAATCCCACTGTGGTTAAAATATCAGTGCTTCTTGAACTTTTGTTTCACAAGTGGAATGAATAGTGATTAATTAAATGTATATCTACCTAGAGTAAGTGCTGTACATAAAAATGAATGTTTGAAAATCTGTATACTTAAAATTTCTGATGTAGAAATGGCTTGAAACTGCTGAAGTAAAAATAATTCACCAATGGCATTTTACTCCCATATATTCAGGAAAAAAAAGAACTACTAGTGCCATATTTTCTGCTTCAGTTGATCAGGTTTTCTTACCTCACTGTATGGAATACATTTATCCTTACAGTGGTTTTCTCCACTTTCATCCCATTCCCAGTCCGTCAGCCAGTTACGAACACATATGGAATCATCTTTGCAGGCTTCATACCTTCATGGAGATTAGTGTGGAAGATACAGTTACTTCTCTCACATTTGTCAGTGGACTCAGATTCAACTCAAAGAGGTGTCCAGGGGCTCTGTTAGTAATGTGGTGTGATTACAGTGCAGCTTAGCAACAGATCCTCAAGAAATGTACACATTATCTTAGCTTGACATGTTCATAAACTCCCAGCCGGCCAGGAAGACCTGAATTCCCATGAAAACTAAACAGTTCACTCTCTACCTTTTATACTCACAGACTTAGCACAGGGCTTGTCTTGTGGGTGTTTTGTGCTTGGTTATCTGATGTTACTGAGTGGAGGAAATCCTGGGAGGGAGGGCGGTAGTTTCATGAATGCCGCTATTCAGTATCCTAACAGAGCAGAGGTATGCTAAGGGTGAACTGTCACTTGAAAGAGATGTGGGGCAAGTTTGTATTTATGAATTAATATGGGAGAAGAAGAATGATGTTTCCCAGGCAGGGGAGGTGCTATGAGGAATGTGCACTGAAATAAGGAAATTCCACAAACAACAAAATCATATAAACTATTAGGCTGTCAGCCTCAGAATGACATTTTCAAAGAAGTTAAAAGGAAAAGGGAAGATAAGAGTCCTGTAGGGTATAAGTCTAAAATCTTAAATTTTAAGTTATTCTTTTGTAAGTGGTAATGTAGAAAAAAACCTACAGACGGTCTAGAATGAGTAGAGTTCTGGCTGGTCTACGTGATGAGACATCTCATGACTTACCACTATCCTACATCATTTCCTCCCTTCCACTTCTCTTTTATGTTGTACTTTTTGGCTCTTACCTTTCTTAAGGACCACTTTCTGTAAATCAGTTAACATCTACTTAAATTTAGTCTCATTGGCTTCTGGAGGAGTATTCATACCAGTAACTTAAAGTGCCCAAATGATGAGGCACAGCTTCCAGAAAGTTAACATTTAGCATGGTATTTGTAATTAGTGCCTTTGGATAGATTTTCTGTTTGTCATTTTTAATCTTCAGAGTCATGTTTCAAAACAATTTTGATATCACAAGGGCTGCAGCCTTACATTTTTAAATGAAATATGTGTGTTTTCACATGGTCACAGAACTACGAGAACTGGACATTGCAGTAGATTTGCAAATGCAGAAAGGTCAGAAGATGCATGTCTGCAGAACCTTCACATTGGTTTTCTGGGCTTTCTGGAGGGAGAAAGAGCAATAACAGATGGAAAGTAACCAGGGCCTGAACTAAAGAGATTTGGGTCAGGAGACATGTACTCTCAGTGGGCTCATCCCTGAATGTGCTGTCAGAGGTAGGGGCTCTGCTGGAAATAGAGGCTGAAATCTGATATATTAATATTCATGCTATGCATCTGGTTTCCTCAGGAATCTGAATAAAACATATTTATTAAAGTGTTTATATTTTTATTCACCCTTACTTATTGACTTGTCAGATGAAATGTTTCCTATTCACTATTATTACCTGACTGTGGTTTGTTCTATAAGCAGGTGGCAAGGCATAACTCTATTGTTAGGAGGTTTTTTTATCCCAGTGGAAGTAATTATGAAGTCAAGTTTATGAAAAGTCATGATTTGTGAAAAGTCTAATTACTGCTGTCCAGAAACCTGTAGGTTGTTTCTTCAAACATTAATTAAAACTTGTGAGAAACATAAATACTTAAAAGATCCTCCCTGAACATATTAGTTCCCTATGTACAATGACCAGGTTATTTTTATTTTAAAACCTTTTCCCCTGTATATTTTATAATTAGCTCTTTCTCTTTTATAGGGCACAGGGCCTTTTCACAGGTGAATGGGAAAGTGACTTGTACATTGGGCTCTTTCAAAAGCAATAGTTTAACGACTAGTGAGAGCAAGGAATCCTAAAACAATAGGAAGAAAAGGAAGGCCCCAAGCTAGTCAGATAAATTTCTTTTAAATTAAGTCACTGCTCATTCAGAATACTCTGCACATTTCTGGCCACAAAGACATACAGTATGCAGCAGGCACACTCCCAGTATGTAGAGAAAGTAGGTCACATCACCAGCAGTGCTACAGCATGCTAAAGGGACTCCAGTGAATAGAACATGAAAAAATGTTACTTTAAATCACCAGAAGGAGTGGGAATTCTGTCCAGGCTCTTTTCTAGCCTCAGGCCTTAAGCAGGATGAGGGAATGGGTTTGACACTGGCATTAGGCAGGCACACAGACCAGCGTGCAGGGTAATGGGCCATCAGTACATTTTTGATTCAGGCCAGGCATCTGTGACGCCAAAAGTGGCAATAGATCATTGTTCAGGACTTGTTTAGAGCAGATCCTCTCTCTGCCAGAACACTCCATACTGGAAAAGGGTCAGTTTTTCCTGTGCAGCAGCTCTCAATCACCCCACGATACTTTCCAGCAACAAAAGTTAAAAGTGCTGTGTACCTGCAGATTCTGGCAATGCCCAGGGAACACTGAGGATTTTGCAATGTAATATCGACCCATGATCTACACTTTGGTATAAATCTCATATACGCACACATTTTCTTTCATTTTTACACTTTCACTCGATATAACAGTTTGGTAAAGATTTTCATGCTACCTGTTTTGGGACACATTTGTTTTAGATACTGGTATTTTATCATTTTGCCCATTAAATCTATTCTAAAGCTCACTGGCAACTCCAGTGCTTTAATATCCAAATGCAAAATTTGGTTCTGAGCTTTAAGATTCAGAGCACTGAGGGAAGTTCAAGGTCTCAGTCTTTGTCTTCAAGGAGGTCAATAATCTGGATGCAGTTTAGAAGACTGCAAAAAACTTAGCAAGGTAGACTGCACATGACAAATCTGTTCCTGAGGCACATGAAGTTTCCTGACACAGAAATAAAATTCGTTGCTAGAGAAAGCTCTAGGAAAACTAAGAAATACATCAGCCTTTCTCACTCTCTTCCATTACAAATCCAAGATATGCTTCTTGTTTCCTTCGCTGCCACAAAGCAATGGAGACATATTTAAAGACAAATCCTACCAAAATTTTGCACTGCATACATGACTTTGCCCTTGGAGGGAATTGAAATGGATCCACATGTCAATAATATTCAAATTGTATAAGCACTAGGGAAGTACGGCAGAGAGCAGCCCAAGAGAACCCTACCATGCCCTGTGTTCTGTATCTTCTGTACTTTCAAGGAAAAGCTCTTTTATAACATTTTTAGAAGTATTGTAATGGTTTTCCACGATTTTCAGAGCAGCCTAAGGTATCCAGACATTCACAGTCCATTACTTTCATGGAAAGCTAGCACGTTTAATCCTACAGTGTGAACAGAGCCTGTGGTGTTTGTGCTATGTTTCACACACACACCCACACAAGTTACTCCAGTGACTGGGCACAACATTCACAAGGTGCTGACTGAGTTTATGTGGCCCATGGTGATGTTATTTAAGATCCAACATCTCAAAACAGGGACGGAAGGAGAGAGAGAGGGAGAGACATATGCTGGATAAGTACCAGTGCAAAAATCTCAGTACTCTACATGGATATAATGCTCCTGCCCCAAGACTAAGGACAGATGGGTGCTGCATTGTCCCACCACATGCCTTGCACTCAAAAAATAATGTAATTCTCTGATGTTGTGTTTTGGGAAACAAAATTCAATGCTAGTATGCTGCTCATTGCTATTAATAATTTTAGCATTACTTGGCTGCAGTTGTCTCTGATATTCAGGCTTTTAGAAGAGATTTTAGAGAGTGTGATGATAGAAGGGAGAAGGCCAAGGGTGAAAAATGAAGGAATGAAGCTAATTTGTTACATTAGTTAGTTGAAATCCCACACGAAGTGACATCTTTCCTGATTTTGTAGTGCATTTCATACATACAAAACAAATGTATCATATAATGATCAAGTATTTAGATAAAAAATGCTAATTGCATAAATGCTAGTTCACAGACATGGACTTTTCAAAGGGTGGACAGGCCCTTGCTGCTGCCAGTGCCTGTCACCGTGGCAGGAGCTCCTCTGTCACGATGCCACTGCACTGCATCCTCCCCCAGAGCAGGGCAGTGCTGTCCCCAAATCACTAAACTCATCTTAGTGTCTCCATCCTGCATTCACAGCCTGTGTCATTATTATTTTGGGGCAGTAGCTTAGCAGAAGGAAAAGTAGAGATGGCAAACAAGAAATTCAGAAGCAGAACAAGAGAAAAGGGGGTGCAGCACCACTGAATCATGGGCATATTAAAATTAAATAAAAATACTTTGATTAAAAAGCGGAACCTACCAGTCATCACAAAAGCTTTGACACAATGGAACAGCCTGAATAGCAGCAGTGTCGTTGGGATGGATCCAGCGAGCAGCATGTGGAGAACACTGGTAAAAGCACTCGATTTTCTTTGTGAAATCTTCACAGCTGTGGTGGATGAGAAAAGCCACAAATAAGCCTGTTTCTGAGCATCAAGGCTACAGCCTCAGTTTTCTAGGCCTACTTTGATGCAGATGCAATACTACAGATTAGGAGAAAAACACAGAAAAGCATCCTTTGGCCCTGTTAATGCCTCAGTTTGAAACTCATTCCTCTGGCACTGTGTTCGGACTCTGACCGTGCAATTACCACAGCCAGCTACAGCACAAATGTTTCCATGCATATTTCAGCCCTATTTGTGTAAGCTTTCCGTAAACTTCTGAGGCCTTGAGTTTTCCTGGCAACAACGATTCCAGGCAATAATAAAATTTAGTTTAAAACTATAGTATAAAACTTTGTCTGTGCTGTGGCCTCATGGTTTCACTAATCTTTAGATTTTTCCCACAGCCCAGCTGAAGTTACTTAAAATCGCATACTGTGCTGCTCTCCTGGGAGTGGCAGGCAAGAGCTGTTACTTTTTCACATCTGTTTTTGCTTAATTGTTTTGTACTTTCATCCCTTTATTTCTATAACTTGCCATGTTTCACAGCTTTAACATCTAACAGGGTACTAAAAATCTTAATTAAGGAGACATTCTTCATGGTTACAAAACCCACAGGACTACAAGAATTTTTATTCTAAATTTTCAGACGTTTCATTTCTGGACTCCTGAGCTTTTTTTTTTGGGGGGAGATTTAATAATCTAGTTGATGTGCTTTCTAAACAAAGGAAGAAGCCTGGTCTCTATTCACTACAGATCACACTCACTGGTGGGTGATGGTTGGAGAACTACAGAGGTGCAGGGTGGTTGTCACCTACTGGGTTTTCAACTGGTTTGCATTGCTAGATCTGGTTCTATACAGAAAGCAAACTTGGAAAAACATAACCGTGTCTTGACAAAATGTCATAAATAGTATAGACTCAGGGATTTGTGGGTTTGTGTGAGAGGAGAAGAGTCAGAGGTTGGTCAGGTATAGAGAAAAGGTGATGGGAACTAGGCTGGGTGACATTATTTTTAGGGTAACCTAATGTCCATCAGCAGCTGGTGGCTGCTCGAGCCCAGATCTGTGGAACCAGGACACAGAAAACATCAAAGCTGACTTACGATTTACTGAGCTGCCCACATCTGTTCCAGTAGCTGTTGCTTACTTTAATTACCGGGGAATGAGCCAATTGCTCTGTGAAGTCTGCATAGCAACAGGAAGCTGTTGGGAATAAAACAAAGATCTTGCAAAAAGTGTTCCTTTTTAACACTGTATTTGGAAGACATAAAATTTAAGATGAATCTGGTTTGGACCATAATATGATAAAGTCTCTTAGTACTAACTAGAAGATGTACTCAAGCTCTAACAATTTTGGGTGTGAAAGTAGCAGTGTAAATGCTAGGCATAAACAGTGCTTTGTCAAGTTGTGCCCAGAGAGTCCCAAGAATTTTACCAGTGTTCTGCCAGATGCCACATCCTGAGGGATACTAACTTTGAAAACTACCAAACATTAAAAAAAGGGTTGAAGAATTGTAATAAGTACTGTACTTTGCTTACAATAGAATTTTGATTTCAACTTTTCCCATTTGGTGTCTGCTACAATTAATTTTTATACTTAATTACAATAAACTGAAATAGTCTTTGCTGTAAACATTTTTAAGCAGATGGAGCTACTAGAAAGGCAAACTGCATCAGAATTTTGAAAAGAAAATAAATGAAGTCAATGAGAGTTTTACAGCTGACTTTGGTAAGACCCAGAATCTTACTCTCCGTTTGCATGCAGCAAAATGCCCATGAAGGAGGCTTTTCAAATACAATGTATACTGCATTTTATATGTTTTTGAGAAACTGGGGGAACTGCCCAAACAATTAGTGTGTACAATGCTGTACTTCTTGACCATATTTGGAAAAAATTAAACCACTCTTACATTTAGAGTACAGAGTGCACTCTTGCATATTTGGCTCAGGACTTGGCTTCGATTTTTGGGTGTCCCCTTCCAGACACCCATGTTGTTGGCAGGTGGATGATGTTATGACAGCAAGAAGGGTGATAGCGAACCTCAGCATTGTTCTTCAGCTCTTTTTCCTGTATGGAGAGAAGACTTTGTTTACATCCTTTATTTCTAGGAGAACCCATAACATTAAAAGGAAGGACTGCATTTAAAATACTACATATATAATCAAATAAAATGTGCTCAGCAAAGATGCACACAGACATACTAAGACACATTCTCCCTTCCTCTTTGCTTATAATTGAACATTTGCTCTTCTGTTACATATTTCTGAGGTGTGGTGGCAAGTGATAAAAGTCATCAATAATTCAGGCTATGTATGAAAACGTGTTATAATTTTCAGTATTTAAGACAATTATTTTAGATTTCTTACACTGAGTTGAATTATTTTTTAATCCTTCCAATAAACATTTGTATGTTTCACTAGATTTGAAAAAAATATTAGTTCTAAAACCTGGAGAGTTTTTTTGCACACTTGGAAATTGCACATTAAATACAGCTGCAAGTGAGATAGTTCACCACCTGAGCTGGATAAATTACATTGAATATTTGCCTTTGTTGAAGCTATGCTAATTTATATTTAAGAATCTGATCTGTTATTTTCTGCTTCTTTTGTAGAGTTTGGTCAAAAATGCAAGATAAAAATGTTTTGTCTTTATGACTAAAATTTCTCTAAACACAGGCTATATATTAGTCAGCTATAAAGATACATCTAGAACTTGTTACATAAATCAATGCATTATTCTTTATACATGTTATTAATTTAACCCTTCATTCTTTAGTTAAGTATTCCTGTTAACTTTTTGGAATAATTTTGCCTGAATAAGCACTGCAGTTCTTCTATGCAGCTAGACTTTTCAGATATAAAGAACAACTCATACAGAAGAAGAAAACCCTCTCTTAAATTTCTCAGTAATTTCTCACCTCTTTTGCTTTCCTTCTGGGTGATACTTCTCCCTGGAACAGGAACACAGTAAATTGCTTTTCCCATTTTCCACTTTATATACACACCATCTGGCACCAGTGCTCCAGAATTTGTTTGCCCTGGAAGAGTTCCTTGACCCTTTGGAATGCTAACACAGATTTATCTCAAAAGCAGATGCAATGACCAGCACATAATGCCCTTTTATTGCTTGCAAACGTCGACGTGATAAAGAGGAAAGTACAAACATGGGTTAGAATTAGAAAAACAATAGCTCTCCTATATTTCAAACGCCATTAACCCCTCCTGCCTGATTAAATGATTCCTTGTATTATTAATTATTAAATTAATTTCTGCAACGTTTTCATGGAGCTCTTACCACAAATTTGGGCTTCAGTGAATTCAAGACATTAAATGCTTTCTATTTCAGCCTGACCGGCTTAATTCTGACTAATGGCTTGCCTTGTTACAAAGTGATTTTACTGCATTCCCTGGAAGATAGTCCAGGTCTCCTGATTCCCAGTTCTTTCCTTGCTCTTCGCAAGATCCCTTCAAAACCTGCTGCCATTCACCCTGGTTGCTTTACCTGTCTCATATGTACCTTATAACCAGTCTCACAAGCACTACAAGAAATGGTTGATTGTACCACTGATAGTGGCTTCCTGATGGGATTTCACTGGGAGAGCTGCTTTCTGCAAAGAGCATTTGCATCTAAACATAAACCATTGGTTAAGGTAGACATGGTGATGATAAATAGTTGCCAGGATGACAAATCATATTCACAGATTGCCTTGCTGTACTGAGCACCCCTCAGTACCTTGCAATTATTTAGATACCTAAGGAAAGCAGCATCTGTTGTTTTTGTGTTTTAAATAGGACACTGATTTGTCAGATAATACTCTGAGGCCATTATCTACTGACCTTTTTTCTTGAAAATACAAACATTGGCACAGTGGAAGTGTGATATGATTCTCAGTGAGCAAAGGCACGAGCATGATAATAAAACAATCTCTATAAACTATAATCACTGATTCCTATTTTAACTCTAGTAAATGCCTCAAGGTGGAAGTCTTGCTGGCCTAAAAAGAGCCTTTTCCAGATCAGTGGAAACAGAGCAATTTTTATGTTCCAGAATGAATTTAATTAAGACAAGTTTAGAGAATGAATTTAATTAAGGCAAGTTTAAAAAGGCATAAAGTAACTACAGGAGAAAATGAAGTAAATCTAATGGCTTATTACCCATGCTTTCACCTCATGTGGCTTGAGCTACTGTTGGCTGAAATTCATGGAGCTCCTTGCTGCTTTGCAAAGTAAAGGATTTGTGTGTGCTGCTTGGCACTTGGATCTGTGTATTCGTACAAAATAAAAAACAACGTGTAACATGAACATTCAACACTGTGAGGAGTGGACGGGCTGGCCAGGCTGGTGAAAAGCACAGAAATAGCCCATGCCCTGCTTCTTACTGCTCGGTTTGTGTGAAATACATGGACACTGGTGAGGTGTCAGCATGCCAGGAGGTTCTTGTAATGCCTCTGCTCACTGAATTGGCATACAAATTACATTAAGCTATAGGAAACTGGGATCGCTTTCAGGCTTTGAGTAGGAGCCAAATGGGACCACTTGCTGGGAGATTAGGCAGAGTTTCTAGCAGTGGGAAGGAAAATTGTCATATGTTTGTGATTTCCCAGACTTGGCTTTGGTTAGCAGTACACGTAAGCAGGCTCAGGCTGAGGAGCTTTTAGTGATCTTGGCTATACATCTTCATCTCCTGAGAAGGGAATCTCTATTCTTTTTTTCTAAAAGTATTCTCTGCCAATTGTTTTGTCTGATGTCTTATACCAGGAAATTTGTTAAAGGAATTTTCTTATCTCTTCCCATACTTGAATGGGTCATTTATCTTTATTTGTTAAAATTTAACTGATTTTCAAGCACTCACTGATATTCCTGTACTTTTAAGACTCCTATTGCCATTTCATTTTAACTTTAATATCAATACCCTGTAACTTCTATTCCTCTCTTCAGAAGCTAGAGTGAAAGCATGCATGATGTTGAGGTGTTGCCACAGACAACAATTCAGGCACCACAACAATAAATTATTATCATCTGATGATTTAATTGATAGAGGCCAAGGGTGTTAGCAAACCCATGCATCTATTCCAAAACCACAAACACTGGAACTAGGTCTCAAGAGTCATCTACCTGAGCAATTTCCTTCTGGTACACACCATTGGCAGAAAATTAGGGAAGAAATGTTTAAAAAATACAGTTTCTAACTTCCCAGCTTCTGGCAATCTGTGAACTGACATCTCCTAATTCAAAAGAGTGATTCCTGCTTTGTGAGTCAGATCTCTTTAATGACTGCACCAAGCTTTTCATGCTTTTATATTCTTGGTAACTCTGTAAAACCGATGTGGTTAAGGGAAAAATTGTTTGTGCTTCCAACCAGTGACAATTGCCAGATCCATTTCCCTTCTTGGCACCCTCAAAGTGTAATAACAGTGTGACAGGAGGGAGACTGAGTTTCAGGAGTGTAAATTAGAGCATTTGGCCTGTTACAGCTTTATTAGAGATGGCAATGTGTGCTAATGAAATTAATCTGTTTGTTCCTCATGTCTCAGTGTGAGTCTGCATGCTCAGAGGTTGGAAGTGTTTTTCTTGTTAACTGTAACAAAAAATGTAATTAGGAGCATAGGTTGTTACTGAATTTAGTGAAGCTTCCTTAAATGCAGAACTGCATTAAAAAAGTTGCAACAAGAACATGTTATTTGATGATCAGTGAAGTATATAGCCTAGGCTTTCATTACGTTAGACTTTAGAAATAAGGGTTTGTCTTCACAGGTCCTGGGTGAATGTATCATGTCACAAGTCAAGGTGAATGCCAGGGGAGACACTCCAGATGGACTCAGTCTGGCACTTCTCACTCTGGAAAAAACCATCTGAGGTCAAATCTTAATGCTACTGAATCTGAGGTGTGATTTGTTTCAGTTCACTTTAGTGGGGCTGGGATTTTTCCTATTTTTTTTCTTTGTGTAAGGAATACATCACAGAGCAAAGTAAGGCTTATTTGCTTTATTTAGTACACAAATGTTGCTGAGCTAGTTCTCCAGCAGGACACAGGAATGACAAAAGCACCAATACTTTTATATAATGAAGAGAGTGAGTCAGTGGTGGGTAAAAAAGCAGATATTTTAATGAATGGTAGGTTTAAAAAGAAATCACAACCCAAAATGACAAAATTAGAATTGTAAAAATGTCATTTTAAGCCCCACGTTAGGCTTTTCAGAATTAAAAGGGACAAAAACCTACTTATTTCAGCTTATTACTGAGTTGAAAGCACCTCTTGAAAGCATAACAGAATGCTCTTCCTTTGCCCTAGTCTTTCATTTGCTTTTCACATTCTGCTAGTCTGTTACAGTGGGGTTCCTTGAACCACTAACAACTACTGTTAGTTTTTCTACAAAGAGGGGGCTTTGGTTTGGGTAGCTCCTGACTGGTGTGAAGGGGGCTCTCTCAAGTGACAAAGAAAATCTTTGTCCAGTTTGACCTATACTCCAGAAATAACCAGCTGCAATCTTGTTTTGAATTTTGACCATTGATATTTGATTGAATTTTCTACAATCACTTATGAATGATGAGTTTACTCTTAGGGGAATATCAATACTATTTTTTTTTAAATTTACACTTGTATTATGGATATTCATTATTTGAATAGAGATAATGCCTAGATGTCCCTGCCTGAAGTTGTGATGTAATGTTTTAAAAGTACTCGGTGCCATTACTGGATTCTGGATGGCCACCTCCCACAGCCCCCTTCTGTGCCTTGATCGTGTACAGCCCCTTTCCCTCCACTGTCCTGGCGCAGCTCACATGGGGTTGTGCAGCCAACCAGATGGGGAAACTGATCCAGCAAAAAGAAATCTAGTGCTCCCCCTCCCTCCAGTGTTTCTGAGTGAATCAGTTTCAGTTTATAGCACAGCTGAAGAAGAGTTTTGTTGCTGAAAAGGGTGGTATCACATTGAGAGAGACACACGTGAGGGTAGGATTGGCAGTACTTTCAGTCAGAACTGCCAGCCTCTGAGCCCCACTGTGTTGGTATTCCGTGTTGTGTTTTTTTAATTGTTATGTTGAACACCTTGTAATCAAAATGAAGAGCTGACAGGTTTATAGAGAAAACAAATAATGCAAGCACAAGGTAACAGTGAGATCATACTGGTCAACATATTAAAAGGCAGTGACTGGAAACCACCAGATGAGTCACTGTTGGGCTTTTCCTGTTGGTATCACTGCAGGGATGAATGTTAAGGAGGACACAGTTGAAGCCCACGCTGTGTCTCTGATGAATGACTCCCATACATGCCATATTAGTCTTAGATAGCTTGACTCATTGTCCTGTGATGATTCTGTGGTTGGAAAATTGACCACAACACTCATGAAACAGGTGGTTTTTTGCCCAGTACCTTTGTTTACATTGTCCTCTCTCTCTCTCTGCATCCCTCAAATGGCTCTGCTCTGTTGTATCAACCAAGATTTGTTTTTTGCTTCCAAATCCTTTCTCAGTTATCTACACCCTCTTTGACTGTTCTCTTTCAACACAGACACCTCAAGTCTCTTGAAGTATCCTAGTGCCAGCCTTCACAGCACACCTGTTGGATTTCCATGGTTGCTGTTTTGTATTTGTAATCTTCTATTTGGGAGGCATTTCTGTAAGTAACAGTAGAACCATGTGTAATCCTCCTCTTGGCCCTTCTTAAATCTCATCTTTGTTTGGGTACCAAAGAGAGGGTGACAACAGTTAGGATCTGAATCTACTCCTGCGGGCCAATATCTCTCCCTTCCTAATGTGCTTCTCTTTTTGGGCCTTTCAGAAATACACACAAATATACATATTTATGTGCATATCTAATTTGTCCTCTGTTCACACCCAGGGGTAGCAGCCCTACTGTGGCAATTGCTGTACAATCAAGTCCAAGCTGACAGAGAAAGCAGCACATTCACTGGTCTCTTTCTCTATTTAAAGCTCTAATGTGTTTGATGAGTTTTGTTGCTAGGAAGTGCTGTTAACTTTTGCACTAAGCTGTCCTGATACTTCACAGTCATAATTTTTACCTTCTACTACTTATTTGCATATTTATATCTTCTACTTCCTTACCAAATGCAAATGTGATACCTAGAACAAGGTTAGAGCAGTGCAAAGCTGTCACTTTGACATACTGCATCACTGTAAACATGTCCTTCATGGTATACGAAGAAGGAAAAAAACTATTGGAAAGCACATCAAATCCAGTTATGACTGGAATTTTGTTGTATCTAGATCTAGTAATTGCCATCCAAGTGTCAGTTGGTTTACTTCATTAGTCTGTCCCTAAGATAAACTAATAGTTGTAGTTTCCAGTGAAGATGCATTGGAATAAAATACGGCATAAAATACTTTTATGGAAAAATCTGCTTGTAAGAAATTTCTTCCTAGTTCTCCTTAATTCAATGTTTAGTTTGTGCCTGGAAGCATGACTGTTTACAACCTTCCTGTAAGAAGTCCTTATGTAACTACGAATATTTTTATTAATTACACAAATGTCTAAAGGGGACCTTCTTGACCCTGAGATGAGGCTCAGCTGGTCAGAGCATGGTGCTGGTAACACCAAGGTTGTGTGTTAAATCCCTCTGTGGGCCATTCACTTAAGAGTTGGACTTGATCCTTGTGGGTCCTTTCCAACTCAGAATGTTCTGTGATTCTGAAATAGCAGACCTCACTAGATCCAGATCATGAGTAAATTTTGCCTAGATTGTGTCAAGGTCCCAGATTTATTAATTCTCCTGTGTTCTTTTAGAAAATCCTTTGTTTCTTACCATTTCCCTGGAGCTTGGGGGTAGTGATGGGGAGCTGTACTCTGTGGCTGCAGTCCTGTGCTGTGCAGGCAGCATGCATTGCCACCCTGGCAGGGCTGGGACAGGGATCTTGAACTTCACTGAACAAAAGGATGCCTCATTCTATAAAGAGTAATGGATTAGTCTCAGTCAAAGCTTTGCCCAGCACGTTTTGCTGGCTCCATGGGACTTTGTCACCTGTGTTTTTTATTTTGCTTATAACTGGTATTCTCTAGTTGTATCATGCTGGGTTTTTTTTTTTTTTTTTTGTGAATCTTGAAGAAAGAATGCTGTCACAGGCGTGGAGTTGGGGAAACAGGCAGGAGTCACGGTGATGATGTGCAGCCTGGTAATTACTTGTCATTACCGACATTCTGTGCAGGTACAGCACCACATGCCGCAGTCCCGTGCCTTCCTCCTGCCTGACTGCACGTTGCCATTTGCCAAACATTAATATTCCAGTGTAAAGCCCAAAACTTGTCTGCGAATACCATTAGAACTGGGTCACTAACAGAAGGTGTGTGACAGATTCACATGCAGAACAACCAAAGCCATTTCCTCCGTCTCATACAGAGCACAAATACTGAGAGGGAAGGCTGTGTGTACAGTGTGAGTGGAATGACAAATGACAGGACGCAGTGATAGACTTGTTTGGTGGCATTAGCGATGCAGTTCTGCCTTGGAAACAGTGGAAGCAGGTGATCAGCTGGGTTATGTGTGGCACTGATTTTGCCAAATGGTCAAATTTAATAGGAATTAAAATGATTAAGTATTTCATTTTGAAGACAAAATTCTCTTGCTCAGCAGAATGACTTCTACTATTTAGCATTTTCTATTCTGTTTTGAATAAAGAGGTTTTAACCTTACAGCTTCAGTCTGCATATCTCTCTTCCAGCTCCAGGAATTATTGCTGTAGCTGTGTGCTAAGCAGTCATAAAAATGTTGCAGAGGAATTTGTCATTCCAGAAAACATTATGGAGTCAGTTCAAGTAGACTGTGTTCTGCCTTACCAAAGTCCCTCTAAAACAGCTAGGGAAGAATGAAAGGGAACTTTTCCTGATAGTATCATTCCAGCTACCTTCTGAATCAAGAGCATGCTGAGACCTTTTTTATATGGAAAAAACACAAGGTGGGAGCCAGGGAAAGGAAATATCTGGGACTGCAAAGAGAAACTGCATTAGCTGAGTATCAGCACATGAGCTACATGGACTGTGGTGCCCTGCTCTGTATTAGTCAGTCTAGATAACGTAAGAATCATCCCCTTTATAAGCCTTTATTAATTACTCTTCTGTCTTTTTTTGATGTGACAGAAGATTTCTGGAGACAAACATCACGAGCATAGATG
This sequence comes from Gymnorhina tibicen, assembly GCA_013399875.1. NCBI lineage: Eukaryota > Metazoa > Chordata > Aves > Passeriformes > Artamidae > Gymnorhina > Gymnorhina tibicen. Next base: position 45,445 of record VXAZ01010408.1, on the reverse strand, counting down.
TGGCACCATACCACGCTCTGCCTCATTCATCTGTACCCCTTTTCCCTGCCAAGCCTCTCATGATTCGTTCACTTTTATTTAAAGCTGGAAAAAAAAAAGTTCAGAGAACTAGCTCATATGGAAAAGAAAAATCAGGTCACTCAGACTGGTCTGCAGATTCAGGTCATATTCAGCGACATGTTTAAATGGAAAAAATATGGGAGAATCAGTAAAATGAGGAGTATTTTTCCTATTCTGTTAACATGAAACCTCACTGTTCTTTTGTTTCAAAAATATTGGAAAGACATTTTGAGTCCAAAATACTAACCAGGGATTAAACAGAAGGAAATAAGCCAGAAGCAAACCAAACACAATCTATTCACAAATAAAATGTCCTATTAACTCCCAAATGGCTTTTTGATTTGGAGAGATGAAAGATATTTTTAATTTTTTATATTAAAATACAGAACCAGAAGGCAATTATTTGCAATTCTGTCTGAAATGAACAACTGAAGATTTGTTTTTAATGTATTTATTTGTTTAGTATGTTAGACAGGTAACGTTATCCACATCCTCATCGTGACTTTTCTTCCTGTATGCACGAATTCCTTACTGGCACGTGAAGCAAACAGGTGTGAGCCAGAGCAAGGTGTCCCACAGGCCATAACCAACAAATAACTAATTGGCATCTATGCTGCAACAGGGCAAAGATCCAGCCAAATTATGACAGGGCACTGTGCCATCCTAATAGACTCACATTAACAAGGATGCCAAGATCCCATAAATTTGCATTATTTACATTTACTTAGAGCAGGATTCCCAGCTGGGAAGTTCCACATGGTTGTCCATTCCAATCATATACAATTATGATGGAAAAAGACCTCTGTGACTAATCCAGCATCCTGAAGTAGTTTTCAGCAAGCATTTAAACATTAATAATTACTTAAAAATGCTCCCACTCTTCTACCTCAATAAATCGTTGCGAAGTGTATTTTTGTTGTCTTTGTACAAAATGAATAAAAATTTATACAATTAGATTTCCTGGTTGAAGATGTATGAGCCTTTTCAGCTTGGTAAAAAGGGAAAATGAGTTATTTTTTCTGCAGCAGCAGCAAGATTCCTGACTATGTAATAGTGAAGAAAAATCCCCAAAACTTTGAAGTTGCTTTTGTGAAAAACGAATGCAGAAACTGGTAACTTAAACCCTCAGGAAATAATTTGTGAAGACAAAAATGCCGAGAGAGTGTGAATTATTGAGATGAAACACAAGATGATGATATTCTCTTATTACTCCTTGAGGTAATGAATCTCTGAAGACTTGTTTTTTCTGAGAAGATGGTGAAGTACATCTTAATCCACACGCTAAGAAGTGGAGGGGCACAGCTGGTGAATATTCTCCTGCAGCTCGGAGCTCCTGTGGAGGGATGAGGGATGTCCAGAGGTGCTCCACTCACCTGGGTACTGCGGGCCTGGGGCTTGGGTCCCACTGTGTTCTGCTGGAGGAACACTGGCATTTTCCCAAGGCGACCGTCTAAGTGTTATACCACCGGGAAGGTCCTGCACCCGAGATTCTCAGGGACAATTAAGAGTTTATTGACAGGGAAGCTGGATTCTGCTGGACATTTGAACTGATCCTGGATCACGATGATAAGGACAGGATGACGCACAGAAAGTTCTACCTGAATATGAGGAAGAACTTTACTCTGTGGGTGACCGCACACCTGATTGCCCAGAAAGATTGTGGAGTCTCCCTCCCTGGCGATATTCCAGAGCCGTCTGGATGCAATGCTGTGCCGCGTGCTCTGGGGCGACCCTGCTTGAGCAGGGAGGTTGGAGCAGATAACCCACTGTAGTCCCTTCCAACCTGAACCGTGCTGTGACTGCGATTCCGTGAATCACGAAATAAGTCAGGCTGGAAGGGACTACAGTGGGTTATCTGCTCCAACCTCCCTGCTCAAGCAGGGTCGCCCCAGAGCACGCGGCACAGCATTGCATCCAGACGGCTCTGGAATATCGCCAGGGAGGGAGACTCCACAATCTTTCTGGGCAATCAGGTGTGCGGTCACCCACAGAGTAAAGTTCTTCCTCATATTCAGGTAGAACTTTCTGTGCGTCATCCTGTCCTTATCATCGTGATCCAGGATCAGTTCAAATGTCCAGCAGAATCCAGCTTCCCTGTCAATAAACTCTTAATTGTCCCTGAGAATCTCGGGTGCAGGACCTTCCCGGTGGTATAACACTTAGACGGTCGCCTTGGGAAAATGCCAGTGTTCCTCCAGCAGAACACAGTGGGACCCAAGCCCCAGGCCCGCAGTACCCAGGTGAGTGGAGCACCTCTGGACATCCCTCATCCCTCCACAGGAGCTCCGAGCTGCAGGAGAATATTCACCAGCTGTGCCCCTCCACTTCTTAGCGTGTGGATTAAGATGTACTTCACCATCTTCTCAGAAAAAACAAGTCTTCAGAGATTCATTACCTCAAGGAGTAATAAGAGAATATCATCATCTTGTGTTTCATCTCAATAATTCACACTCTCTCGGCATTTTTGTCTTCACAAATTATTTCCTGAGGGTTTAAGTGACCAGTTTCTGCATTCGTTTTTCACAAAAGCAACTTCAAAGTTTTGGGGATTTTTCTTCACTATTACATAGTCAGGAATCTTGCTGCTGCTGCAGAAAAAATAACTCATTTTCCCTTTTTACCAAGCTGAAAAGGCTCATACATCTNGCGGGGAGGGGGGCGCGGGGCGGGAGCGGCGGCTCTCGGTGCGGCGGCAGCCTCCGAGCATCCTCGCACGCTCCGTGCGCTCCCGCAGGTAGGTGCCCCCAGGAGAGGGAAGGTTGGGAGCGGTGGCGTGTCCGTGTCGGTGCTGACGGCGCGGCGCGAGTGAGTGGTGCGGGAGCCGCCGTGCCGGGAGTCTGCCCGCGTGCCGGGGAAGGCGAGGGAGGATGCAGTGAAATCGGGTGTGTGCTGTGTGCTGGCCGGTGTTACTAATCACAGAATGCATCTTTCTAGTAACCCTCCTTAGGTCGCTCCTAATCCTGGTGATAATTATGATGCATTTTCCAGCATTTTTAGGTCTTAATTCTAGAAGTGGTTTATTTAGAAAACATACCGTACCTTTGCAGAGACTTGAAAATGCACAGGCTTGTTACATGTGAGAGTGTGTAAGTTCAGTATGTCCACTTTTATGTCTTTCATACCCACAAAAATAGGATCTACTGATTGGTGCTTAGGATTACAAAGATGAGAGACCAAAGAGATCCTAAACCAAAATTCAGGATCATCAACACTGGTTTGGTAGTCCTAGTTTTACGAGAGATAAAAATGGGAGTTTTTGCAGTTGAAAGATGTAGGTGACAATTAATGCTGGTTTTTTGTTTATTTGAAGAGAAGGAGCAAATATCACAAGTATGAAGACTCCCGGGATGCAGTAATTCATTGCTCTGTTTTGCCATTTTTTGGAGCAAAGAGAAAAACTAGGTTTTTTGTCGAAAAGGTGTTTTAAGTTTACGTCATTGTTGCAGATGCGTAGGTTTATGCTATTTAAAAAATAATTTCTTGGGTGTTTTTTCCTGGAAAAGCTGTATTACATTGCTTTCAATTATAGGAGCCTTGAATTTTGGCTTGGACTAGTGGATATCTCTTGAATACAGATTTATCAGACTGGGCCCTTGAAGAGGAGACCTCTATTATTTTATTCTCCAGTGCTTTGTTAAGCCAGGAGGTTAAGAGGGGCTGCTGCTTTTGATGTGTATTCTTTCCGGAAACAATTAAGGTATGCTACCATCTTTATTCAGGAAAAAAAATCTAAAATCGGAAGAGGTCACCCGGTATCTTCCCAGCTGTCCATTAAATGGACAAATTTGTAGAGCAACCAAATGCAATAGCAAGGTGTTTGCTGTACTGTTTTGATGTATTGTTTATGATACTGACATGGAAATTGAAGGAAATCATTCTCATTCTTGGTAGTGTGAATGAAACTTACAAATCGTGCACACAGAACATGCCATGTATTGAATAATGTATTGAACACGTGGGAAGTTTCACCAAAACAACCTCAATGCTGCAAACCAGGGAAGGCTGCAAACTCAGAAGTGTCAGTTTTTGAGATGCACAAGGCTTTTTAATGGGAGATAGTGCCAGTTTGTGTTTAACTTGGGTGCTCTGACTGGGACCTGATATGACTTGTAAGAACAGATCTTTGTGTGCTGGCAGGTATTTGGTGTGATGGAGGAGGAGTTTTTCAGATAAAGTTAAGAAAGCTTCTACTAAACCATGTATGAGATACTCCCCAAACTTCTAAGGAAAACCTCTCATCCCCTCTCCCCTTTTGTCTTTCATTTAAGGTTTTGTAAGTGTGGTAAACAAATGCAAATAAATGGATTTGTTGGACAAATGTAAAGAACAGCGTTTCTGTCTTTAATATCAATAATTCAGTGTTTATTTAAATGTCGGTAGTTGGTAGTGTGCATGTGGTAAAAAAGGCCACCTGAGATGCAAAAGACAGTGAGATACTCCATTTTCACTGATCCAGCTTGTAGCTTGACAAGTGTTTCCTTTGAGACCACTTCTGATTTAAGTAGCCCTGTTGTTTCCAAGCCTGTAACGTGCCCTCAGCGGTGCCAGTGCAACAGTGTGCACAGCTGCAGTGAACCATTCTGGATTAAATTCAGATCTCTTTGTTTGCCATACATTTGCACAAGTTTGTGGTTGGGAGAGGCTAAGCTACTCTAGTGTTGAAAAAAGTCCTTATCAAACTGTGACTGCAGCAGTTAATCACTGTACTGACCTTAAGGCCTTTGAAAATCTGGTCCTTTGCTGTGCTTATAGTTCCGACGTGCATACAATTAATGTTTGCACTTTCTCGTGAGTTACGCAAGAATGACTGTACTTGGTCGCATTAAAGATCCCTCTAGCCTAGTATCCTGCCTCTCCGAGCTGCCAAGAACAGATGCTTGGAGAAGAGTATAGTGTATATTGAGGAAATGCCTCTCCCAGCCTCCAGTAATTTGTGGCTCATAGGTTTCCGGAACTAGAGGTGATATTTGTTTTTAGAGCCCCCAGTGGGTTTTTTCTTCTATGAATTTGTCCAATCAGTGTTTGAAGCCATGTATGCTTGTAGCATCCACAACATCCTGTGGCTGAGCTGTAGGGCTTAAACACATTTTGTGTGGAAAAAACACTTATTTTTGTTTGCTTTAAACTTTCTGCCTGCTCGGTTTCATGCCTTGCTTGTTACTTCTTGTATTGGAAGAGGCAGTGAAAAAGAGAACCCGTGTTATTCTGTGTGACTTATGGGTTCATGAGTTTTTCTTTTATTTACCATCCCTTGATTGTGACTTTTCCAGAGGCATTTCAGAAAGAAGTGACTACCCTTTTCATTGTCCTTGCTATCTTCTTTGCACCTGTTGCAGGTGTGTTCCTGATTGGAGACAGTGATGCAGGAATCCAAGGAACGGGGTTGGGTTACAATAACCAGGACCAGCTACAGTATTTCAGCATATGCCACCCAGTAAACTTACATGGCATATTAGGTTTCATTCTTTAATCTTCTGCCTGCTTTTTCTTGACAATCTTTAAGCATTTAGTTGGCACTTCTGTGGAACTTTAATAACTCCAGTCACTCTTTTAAGTGGTAATAACTAGTTCAGAATTTGTCATTGTGTACATACTGTTTTTTTTTTTTAAAATACTGTGCATCAATTTACATTTACCTGCTATTTTACAGCCCACTTAAACAGTATCATTAAAGTCTTCTTCAGATGTTTGGCCATTGCTTTTGCAACCTTGAATAACTTTAAGCATTGTCAGCAAACTCTGTCACATAAGTGTCGAGCTTCTTTGCTAGATTTTGCTTTAAAATATGGAAGGTGTTAATCCCAGAAGAGATCCTTGTGAGGCTCCGCTGGTGATCCTTCTTTTTTAGGAAAAGGGCCAGTTGCTCCAACTTATTCCCTGTTCATCCATCATTAATTCAAGACTGAATTGTCTTTCTTACCCTGTGACAGTTCAGTTTCATTGAGTGAGGGCGTCTTTGTCAAACACAGCCCACTTGGATTTCCATAAAGGATCAGTTTAGTCATTGTGTGTTTGCTGACTGCATGGAAGGAGAAAAAAGGGAAGTTGAGGTGAAAGTGATTGTTGCTTATGAATGACAGTCAACCTCATCCAGAGGCATATTTCAAGCACTATCTGTTTCCATATCATGCTGACATAATTAGTTTTAAACATTGTGATATTTATAGTGAAAGATTTCACATGGATCATAGCCAGTATTTGTCAGAGTTGGTTTTATTAGCATTTTCTACTTCAGGGTGAAGACAAAGTCCTCATAGAAGGGATTCTTCATTTTCTAGAAGAGATGGTTGTAAAAGGTTATGATGGAATTATACAAGACCGTGGTTGGTCTGCAGAGGGTAGGTAGCAAACAGCAGCTCACTGTATCCTCTGGTATCAAGTGATGACTCAGGCTTTACAAGAGGTGGATCTTCATGCTAAAGGTAGTATGTGTATTTTTTATTTATTTTTTCCTAAGGGATGTAATTGATGTAAAGGAGGAGATTAGGAGAGAAGATTATTTAATAGGTAGACTGAATCCACCTGAGGAAAACAACTGAAATCAGCTATAATGTAGGAATATTGGAATGGGGCAAATGCATGATGTTTCCTTTTACTTGTCTGTATAGAATGTCTTTGTTATTTTTTTCCACGAGGAATGGGTGCTAATGTGTCTCTAACAAATCTAAATGCTGTCTTCCTCTGAAAGCAGAGGGACAATAAACAGATGTGAGGAAAACTGAAGTATTGTGGCAGGTCTAGTGGGATGGAGCTTGAGAGTCAGAGGGTAAAAATAGAGACTACTGAGCATCTCTGAATGACATTTTCTGCTCTAAAGGCATGCAGGGAACTAGGGAATGCTACCCAGTGGTGCTTGCTTGGAGATGTGACAAAGTGAGGGAACAGAAATAGACAGACCCCATCACTTCTGGCAAGCTTCGCTCTCTTGCTGTGGGTGGCCAGGGAAGGATTTATCAGTAGATTCCACGACTTTGTGGCTTTGTAAGTTAATAAGAGATGGAGGGGAAAACAGTAGCAGAATCTCAACAAGCAGTCTAAGGGACTGGTGAGGGACTGCAAGTTGTAGAGGCAGGATTTTGGGGTAGATAGATCATTTGTTGTGTATAAAATTTAATTCAGTTGCTGCTCATGAAGAGCTGGACTGAAATGTTTGTAAACCTGAAGGCTGCCCCCCACCCCCCCGCTGTGTCTGTTTGTTGTATAGGAAATGTTTAGCTGATGCCAGCAGGAAAACTGCAAACATAGTACCGAGGAAGGCCAAAATCCTCCTTAGTCCAGCTTGGTTTTGTGTTGGAGAGCCCTTTCTGTAGGGCAGTCAGTGCAGTGGGCTACCTCCAGCTGTAAATTTTGACCTACCTGAAGGAGGGAGATCCTGTGTGTTCCCCAGACAGTACATTCAGTAATTTCTGCTTGGATAGAAGGTATTTCCTGATCTTTGAACAAGCTAACTGTTGACTGTCTCTTGGAACTGTAGTACTATAAGCTTTCCGAGAGTAACAAAAATACTCCTTTTTCATCACCTGTCTTTGAAACTTCATAGATCTTTATGTCCCAAAGCCAAAATGGAATGCTGAGGTTATCCAGTGTGATTCCCCACACGTGCAGTCTGTGGAGCTTTCCTGTTTCCTGAAAGATAAATTAAAACATCTCTCTTAGAAATTGATCTTATCTTAGCATTAGATCATGGTGTGTTTGTCACCTCTTCTGAAAGCTCTGCCAATGTTTAATTATTCCTGCCGTTAGAAAACTAAACGACATTTTATTTCAATGCTTGTTTTGTCTAATGGCCAACTTTCAGCCGTGGAATATGCCTGTGCTAGCACAGGCTTTAAAAATTCTCTACTATCTGATCTCTTTTCCATGTAGAAGTACTTGAAATGTAAAATTGAGCTTTGGTTGGAACAGAAGACACTGAGTTCTTTTGCTTCTAGAACTCTGTGCTTTTCCCTCTTGATTGTTCTTGGAGTGTATGCCAAACCCAGGTAATATTCTGGCAGCAGCCTGGAATAGTGTGATCGCAGACAGGCTTCCTCCGTCACTGTGTTTGATACTTGTCTTTTTACAGTTTTGGGGATTGCATTACCACAGTTGGGTGTGTCATATGAGAGAGGGTTTTGTAACATTATGCATATGTGGATATTTCTCCTCCATCTATGAGTAAAATCATGCAAATTGGTCCAAGACTACTTATAAACGATAGGTTAGAAAGCTTATTACTCTTTTCATGTTGTCATTATATTTTGATTCTTTTTTTTCTTGGAAGGAATAGCAAAGGATCTTTTCCACTGACTTCTCACCCTGTTCTTTTTTGGAAAGCAGTCAGTGACCAGCAGGGAGAAACTGGCCAAACCCCAGAGTGCTGCTCAGATTTATTTTGTCTCCACAGCTGCAGAGAAGCTGTTACCATGCTTTCCTTGCTGCGTGGCAAGCCTGGAAACTGAAGAGATCTTTTTTCCTAATTAGAACTTCTGTGCTTCAAATATAATAAGTTTTTTCTTTTCTTTTCCCTCTAGGTGACATCAGTGCTAGTAAAGGCAGTGCCCCTGTTGTGATGAGCCCTCTATGTAGACTGCAGAACAGTTTGGTGTTCTTTGGTTATTTCTACCATGAGTCTTCCCTTTTGATTGACAAGTGAAGAATAAAGCTTTTGGAGTTCGGTTGGCACTTTGCTTCTCGGTTTTCTCTACAGCTCTGTTGCAGCTCCCCTAGCCATGGGCCCTGTGAGTAACAGCTCACAACACTCAAAGCTGTTCTTTATAACTTCATGTCAAAACCTACAAGCTGGAATGAAACTTAATCTGAAGAAGATGGAAGTTTATTTTCAAAATTCAAGCACATAAACCAAATCAAATGCACTTATTGCTAGCAATGCAAACTGCATTTGCAACCAAATGTAGTTTTTACTATTCACATTACATATCCCATAAGAGCAAGTATAGATTAATCATAGCCAAATATGTTCTGCAAACATCATTGCCCCTTCTTATCAAAGGAGGAATGGAGTGCTGCTAACTTCTAGAAGATCAGGAACCATCTGTTTACATAAATGCTTATTGCCACCTGTTCTGTGACATTGTTGTTTAGGGTTGATTTTAGGGTAGTTCTGACTTGTGCCTCTTTTGTCAAGGGAGCTAAAGAAAGTTCCTAGGGAGGACATTGGTAAAGAGTCCTAAATTACAACCTGTGGTTGTAACTTGCCATTAAAAACTCAGTTACTATTTGCAGACCTCAGACTTCCTTTTCTCATCTTCCTTTTCTCATCTTCCTTTGTTGCTGTTTAGCTCTCTTTCTTATGACAGGAAGAGACCAAAAAAATACGTGCTCTTTTCTAATAAAAAGATGCACAGTTCTAGTCTATGGAGCTTCTAATATGGTTAACCAGAGTGCATGGTTGGCTGGTGGGCATTCTTACTTATCCTCAGACTTTATTTGCTGAAGTTTGTTCCCTTTTCTATAGAGAAATAAAGGTAATGAAGAAGCCAGGGTGTAGCTGTGGAGGAATCAGCTGTTCTCTTATGATATGTGTGGTTCTGTGTTTGTTTTCTTCTCTGTCCTTTTTCTGAGGAGGCAGGAAAAGAAACCAGAAAGAACAAACCTGTCAGTGCCCCATAGGTGTGTCTCACCGCCTGCCATAAACTGATTCTTGATGCCAGAGCTACTTCTGCCTGACTTCTTCATTAGCCATGTTTTGCCTTTCTGTGTCCTCATCGAAGAGAGATGGCAGCTGCTGGTGACCTCTGAGTTCACTTGTGTGTTCATGCTAATGTTTAAAGGTATGGGGTGCTGAAAAAGTGACTGAGGGAGAGAGTCATCTAAAAGCAGGCAAAGGGGAATAGAATCAAGGGATCAATTCTGTAATGTGCTTATTAGATAATAACAGAATTGAGCCAAAAGATAAATCCAGACGCAGACAAAAGGGATGTGGAGTCAAGTGACCGATTCTGCAATGGGCTTGTTAGGTAAGAGCAGAGTGGCACCAGAGGGCTGATGGCACTTCTCTGGCCTGAGAAAATAGAATCATCACTTCTCTCAGAGTTGAGTATTAATGGACAAATCTCTTTTGTGTAAATCAATAACTAGGTAGGCATTGCATCAGCAGCTTAGATGATTCAGCTTGCCCATGTGAGATTTCGATTTCCTGTCACAAGTGAAGAGTAAGAGCAAATACCGTATTAGCCACATTAATTTCATATCTTGCATATTAGAATAGCTAAGCAGGCAGTGGAGAGATGCAGTACACTGTGTTTCTTGTCCAAAAGCAGAATAGAAGTGAAGGAGCCAAGAGAATTCTTCTGATAGAAGTGGCTGGGTTTGGTGTGGCACTGCTTGTCTTTAGAATGATTATTAGCCTTAAGGGGAAAGCTGCTGCTACTTACTGTTTGTTACAGAGCACTTGAGGATAACAGTGGGGTGCTGTCCAAGGCTAGGATTAGGCAGCTGCAAAACACTCAAAGATTTTGGATATATTCCTGCCTGGATGCTTTGGGAAACCAAGCAATATATTCAAGTGTATTGTGTTGGAGGAATGGGTATGTGTTATTCACTTTACACCTAGCAGTTGACTTCTTGAGCAAGCTCATCTGTGTTCTTGCAGCACCGAGTGTGAATGTTGTCCTGCCTGTCAAGGTAGTTCTTGAGAGCCTCTAGAAAGGGCTGTCCTTTATTTTTCTCTGATAGATTTTTTTTTATTGCCCATGCTGCCTGCCATAAGCCAACATAGCTTTAGTGCTTATGAGAATTGCAGTGGATTATTGTAGATATGATGATAGGCAGTTATTTAAAATAAAAGTTTTTTTAAGTCTTATTTAATTCCTATTCATGAAGCTGAGTAGCTGAAGCTAGCGAAGACCACCAGGCTGGTGAACTATTTGAGACTAAACCAAAATGCTTTATCACCCAGCAAGACTTTGTTCCTCAAGAACCACAATAGATAAATGGACAGGTCAGTGATTTAATTTCCACATCAAATAATGATGTGCTGTGGTTAGTGTGTTTTTGTAGTGATGTAGTACTGTTTGAAGCCTGGTGAAAATGCTGCTGTTTGAAGTAAGAAAGCGAGTCCATGGACACTCAAAAAAACCCTACCTTTGAAACCAGACTTAGAATTTTTTAATTTGCTCTTCCTCTAAGCTGTGTTTTTTGTGAGTTTTTTATTTAATTTACAGCTTAGGTCCCATGAACCCTAAATCTAGTAATCTGTCAGAAGTTATTTTCAAATGTTCTGTTATAAATACACATTACAGTGCAGTGAGGGAAGAGGGTTCAAGATTGACAGCCTAGCAGTAATTTGGAAGTCTGGCTGTCTAGCGTATCATTTTTTTCCTATTTGAAATTGCTCTAGTGTTAATGGAGTCCATTATGTACATGGAAAATAGGATGATGCTGTGTTTCTTTCCAGGAAAAAATACTGTCTTTGCTATTGGAGTTACATTGTAAATATTTTCACTTTTTGTTGTACATATAGTAAACACTTCTACCAATAAAACATGTTCTAAAACCTTTTAGTTGGTCTGGATTTTCATGAATGTAAAAGCAAGACAGCAATGCAAAACATTCCATATATGGGTTTAAATTTCCAGAAGCAGATGGCACTGTTGAGGTTGGACTGTGGAGAGTGTAAGAATTTTTGAAATGTAATTTCTGATTCAGCTTCAGTCCACACATGTCCTGATGAGCTGTCTATATAGGAAGATTTTCTCTAATGTTTTTGTTATATGGTGTGACAAGTAATCTGCCATAAACATTCTCAGCTGTTTGTAGCCAAAATAAGTTAATTAGTTAATTGATTGATACTCGGATAATTTTTGTCTTGACATTTACTGAGTCATGCTGTGTTCTGAAACTCTTGTAGGTGTTTGACATATCAGCTAATTCAGCTAATGGTAAAAATACTTAACAAGAGTTATAAGAAACTGATTTTCAGTGCACTTCTGGAATGCACCTTCCAGTATCTGCTCATTGTCCAAACACCCAGTAATCCATTCAGGACAGATTTCCAGTGAAGTTTTTTTGCTTCTATGGGGCTTATTCAGCTAGTCCTAACTTCCTGCAGTGACTGTGAGCTGTCTTGTGGAATTTAGCTCAATATACACTGTGTACATTTATCTCTTGGATATGTTAGCTGCCAGCACAACAGGATTAAAAAACAGTAATAGATTGTGTAGGTCCTGCCACCCCTGTTGAATTTACCCTATGGGATTTGATGGAAGAGTTCACAGAGCAGATTGTCTTCCAGGGTGGAAGAGACAGTACAGAAAGGTTACAATGGTAAATAAATGCTGGCCTGCAGCATATGGAAAGCAGTTTCGCTAAAGACTAAATTATGTGTGCAGTTAAACTCAGACTTGAGACGCTTTGTTGTGTTTTGTTAATCCAACAAAAGCTAAGTGGAAAAGGTACATTCACCAAGGAGTGAGGGGAATTCAGTCTGTGGGGTGAAAACTTGAGAAAACATTACAGCTGCATTTCAGGAAGCTTGAAGACTTTTATGAAATGCAATACTTGTCAGATTGATTAATTGATGCTCAAGCCTGTTTTCCTTTTATCCTTTGAAAATACAGCTGTCTTGGTTTGAGCTCAATAATACTGATTTAAAAAACCTAGTTTTCTAATATGCCTTTCTGGTACTATGTATAATGGGAACTTGGTGCTGCTGCCTCTGCAGGTTGTTTTCATCCCACTCAGGGTCATACACGTGCAGAAGGACTGCCCAAACACCTGAGTTAGACTCTGCAAATGGTTTAAGCATGGTTCCATGTTTCCGGGAAGGCTGTCTCCCTGTGCATGTGGAGTTCTTCTAGTGGGGCCTGTTGAGATTGGACAAGGGGTAATGGTTTTAAACTGAAGGAGGGTTGATTTAGGTTAGATCTAAGAAAGAAATTTTTTACAAAGTGTGTGGTGACACACTGGAATAGGTTGCTAAGAGGTGGTGGATGCCCCATCCCTGGAAGGGTTCAAGGTCAGGTTGGAGGGGACTTTAAACAACTTGGTCTAGTGAAAGGTATCCTTGCCCATGGGAGGGGGTTTGGAACTGGATGATCTTTAAAGGTCTCTTCTAACCCAAACCAGTATATGATTCTATCATTTCCAGATATCCCAGGTGCTAAACTAGAAATTTGCTTCTCTTTGCATTGAAGGGCTTACAGCTCAGAATCATCAAATTGCTTTTCCACACACTCTTTCTTAAAAAACAATTTGTTCTTACAAAGCAAGTACACAAATGACAAAACTAACTTTGTCTTCTATGCAGCTTTCAGAGAATCCAACTTCACTAATGCAAGCAAAGTGTTAAACTCTAGGAAAGACAAAATGGACGAGAGTGTGTAATGTCGACGTGGGGTGCTACTTTGAAAAAATGCACTGATAGACAGTGAAGTAATTTCAGGACTAGCAATGTTTCTTTGATGTTTGTTCTGTTAATCTGGTAGTTGCATGTCCTCTGTTACTGAGGACTAGCAGCAGCTCTTCTTATGACTCTATCTTACTCCAGTTTTATGGTAAATGAGCTTTTATAATGCCCCAGAGCAAGGAAATGTCATCTCAAAAATGGAATGCCTAATAATTGAAACAGGTTTATTAGTTGCTAAAATCACACCATTCAGTATTTAGTGTATTTACAAGCATTTTATTATCATAAAAATAACATTTTAATATAGAGCCTTAGAAAAGATGCTTAGAAGGAAATGAGGTAGTCAGAACTGATGTCAAATGTTCTGGACAGCACCAGAAGATCAGAGAACAAATTAATAAATTATAATCACTGCTTTAGAGAAAAGCTTATAAATGAGTTGTATGGTTACTGCAGTGACAGAAGGCATTTAGATATTTAAACATCCAGGCATAGATGGATGCAGTGACATATTAGTAGCAACTATGTTTTTATTAATTGACTTAATTTGGACCTGTGTAGTATGAAGGTGGCAAAAATATGACCCCGAAAGTTAAATTATTCAGTCATTTAGTTATTTGTATATTCTTTGACATTTACGTTAATCTCTGTTTTTAGGACAGAGGAGAATCTGTTTACAGGGTTGTTTTGCCAGTTTAGCAGACACTTTAGCAGAAGTGTCTGCTGACTCGAGTCTTTGTTTGAGCTCAAGGCATGGTGGTGTTCATAAACCTAACACTTGGGCATTGTTCCTGTTCTCAGGCAGAAGGGAAGAAATACGTCTTGTCCTTGAAAAAATTTTGGCTTTTGTTCCTTTGTGATGGAACTGTATTACACTGCTGGGCGAGGAGAAGTTTTTGTGCAGATTATAGTCTTCATTTCTTTGTGTGTTTCATTGATAAGAATTGTGAATTAGTTTGTCTTTGACTGCTATTTAATGGGACTTCTGTTAAGAGAAGCTAAGGACTAAGCATTTATTGTTTGTCCAAGGGTTGACTTAGTTTCATGTAGGTCTGATGCCACTGGTAATTTTATTTACAGTTTTATAATAAAATGATAATTTTTTTTTCCTGTTCTAGACATGCAGATCTGCTGTTGAATCTCAGGGAAAATTTGTTCTCAGGAAAACTTCACACAAGTGCTTCTTATTTTTGGCTCTGAATTGATCTGCTTATCTCATTTGCGGTAGGAAGTGAGAAGGTTGCAGATGGTTCATGGAAACAAAAATATTGATGCCAAAGCATTGGAACTTTAACAAATTTTTTTTTTTCATGCTGCAAATAGAGATCCTCCTCAGTGATATTAATACCAGATTAAATTGTATCTTGGTCTCTCTTTGTCATGTATATAAACAAATAGTGTTCTAACTCTTAGCAGTCCACTGGTTTTTGTTATATTTTATTTTGCCAGTAACCTCTGTCAAACTACAAATGGTTTCACTGCTACTACTATTCAGGTCATATCTATGGGCAAAAATATTAGTGTTGCTAAAGTGGATTCCTGTTGTGTTTTCTGGTTTCATACTTTCCTTTGTGCAATATTTGCTATTCAAGTGAGCTCTAACAGTTATGATCAAGTCTTAAAATTGTATTACCCATCTGTAAGTAGCCATTGGATGAGAAAAGCCCCTTGAGCTCACCTGAGTGATTCTCCATCAAAATTCAGTTTATGAGTTACTTTTTAGGTTTTTTTGTAGGTAGCTTCATCTGAAACAGGCCTTGGAATAGCAGCTGGGCATGGCTTTCTTTCCTGTGGCCTCCTTAATCTTGGGACAGTTTTTTAGGAGCAATATCTCATACTGGACCTATAGATACTTTTATTTGAGATTGTACTTCGAACTTAACAAATCTTAACATTTTTCTTTGGAAATTGCTTTTTGCAAAACAAGATTAGAACTCTGCATTATTCGTAGATAAGTATTTCTTATACAGCACACACATTTTAATACACTGTTACTGTTCACTTGTCAAGCTTTGTATTTTCAGCTAGTATTTTAATTTAAAATATATTTTATTTTTTGCCTTCAACATAGAAAAGTCTATATTGTTTTGGGTCAAGAATCAAATATTAATACAGATAACATCTCTTAGTTTTTCCAACTCAGCCTGGAGGTTCCTGTCTGAAATGTATAAAATCAGATGAACTTTCTTCCTGGTTCTATTGCTATGAAAGCAATTGTTTGTTTGTGTAAATTGAATGAACTTAAAACTTACCGCTAGGTTTTGTTCATCTCTGTCCCTTAAAAACCAGGGAGTTTACATTCCAAATGAAAATTAATTAGATTGTAACATCTGAATGGGCATTAAACAGAATTTACACAGGTATAGGTAGGTATTTTATGTTGGTTTGTTTCTTCCCTGTGAACGAGACAGTGAGACAATGTAATGTGCACAAAAATCAATATAGTTGGAGATCTGAAAGTTCCTGAGTGAGCATCAGTGTTGCAGGGAATCAAGGTGCCCTGCAGAATGCTCTGGTAAGTCTCCTTTTTGTAGCCAATATGAAATCATAGGTTTCTTTGCCTGCACAAATTAAAATGCAGCTGTTTCTGCTGCTTGCCTGGTTCCACAAGCAGTTCCCACTCTGGTCTGTCTCACAGCGTAGATGTATTAAGAGGTGTTAAGTTCAGTGTTTTCTTTGTAATAAATAGCTGAATAAATCTGTAAGGAACTGACAAACAAGGAAAGTTTTGTTTGCTGATGCTGTGAATTAGGGTCTTTAGCAAATCTAAACATGCACCTCTATTTAACCATGTAAAACCTAATAGACAAGAATAGAGAAGATGAATGAGTATTTGATAATACACAGGATGCTCAAGAGAACTTGCAGTAATCCTAGTCAGTGATGTTGGGATGCATCACATGCTTGGCACGTCTTTTGAGTCTGTTGAAAGAAAATCTTCAGAGAGAAGGTGTTTTGATGTCTTATAAAATCAAATTTTATTACAAATCCCTTTTTGGGGGGTCGTATTTCTTTTAATCCTTAACAGCGTATGAGTAAGGATGATGAATTATAGAGTTGTTTTGTTTTATCTGGCCAGGAGTTAATTTCCCTGCTCAGTACAACCTTCTAAGGTCTGCAATACTCACACTAGAAGAGCAGTGATGTGGCCTTTAATGCTCAGTGTCTTTGTTCAGACTGGTTTTGTTGTCAGTGCAGCTACTGAGCCTGGTGTGGGGTTTGGAGTCTTGATAGATTGATAGTGGTTTCTTTGAGACTCTGTGAAGTCTGATACATACTTTGGAGGCTCTGTTTCTTCTTCTTCCCTTGATGAAATTCATTTGGCTTTAGGCATTTACAAGCTGAATTCAAGAATTACTCTCCCCTTTTTGCTGTTGGGGAGATCTTGAAGTAGGATCAAATACTTCGTTTAAGCCATTTGTGTTTTCATGTAAGGACCAAACATTCAAGCTGATGTAATTTAATCATCGATTACCTTCTCTTCTAGACTATGGTTCCATTAGGAATAAAATGATTCTGCATCTCAGTGAATGGGGCTAATAATGTACACAGTTGTAAATATTTACCTTTTCTTTTTAACAAGCTTTTTCATGTGATCCTGCAGCTGGGACACTTCACAACAAAGTTAACAGCACTAACTTCCCTGATGAAACATGAAGTCTTCTAATTCATTAGTTCTAATCAAACATGCCTTGTAGTTGTTTCCTGAAGAGTTAACAATAAAAAAAATCTCATTGAAGAACAAGGTAAGGAAGATGTATCTGGTAGTATAGGCTTCTGATACTGGGTCTTTCAGGCAACATTCCTTTTTTTCTTGTTTGTTTGGCTTTAACTGGAATTTTTTTTTAAACAGAAAGTTTTGAGTTTGTAACTTTTCTGTTATCTGTGTTCTAACTGCAGAAGAGTGTACTGGGGAACTGTAGGTATTCAGAATGGTAAATGTGTGCATGATGTGTTGAAAACATCACTGTGGCAAATAACACTTGACTTTGCAGTCATTTTGAAAACTTAATATTGACACTAAGTTAAGTTTATGTATTTACTGTTGTAGGAATGTTGGAATTTATTGCAGAGTTCTTCAAATAAATCTACTACAGAGAAAAATAGTGCAGGACTCTCTTCTGTCCTTAAAATACTGACACTTTTATATGATGTAATACATTCTGTAAAGCTTTTCTCTGTTGTTGATGTTGTAAACCAGTATATTATAGCCCCTAAGAGGCTATGTTGATTTACTGTAATTTTCCTTGATTCTGCTGTCTCTGACATTTTTCAGGGTGCTGCTGGCAAGTACATGAGTTAAGCAGACACAGTTAAAAAGAGACTTAGTTGCAAATTCTTATTTAGCCTACAATTTTGGTCACATGTGGGCTCACCCCAGCTTCCTGGTAAACTGCTGGCCGTCCCCTCTCAATGTGTAATGTCCAGACTAGAAAGTTAAGGCAAATTTCAGTGCTAGATACTAAAGCATAAATACTATGATTCCATTGCACTAATTGCTACTTATATACATAGATATTTGGCTTGTGATCTGTTCTCTAGGCCTTTAATTTTCACTGTATTTTAGAGTATATTAGAGCAGGCCTAATGACAGGATCAGATTTATCTTTCATTAAGGGTATGCACGCAGATTATATAAAGTGATGAGGAAAGGCTGAGAAGAAAAAGAATGCTTTTTCAGATATGCACAAAGCCCTGACACAACAGGCTTTTATCTTTTAAAGGACAAACAGTACTGTGATAAAAAAGTAGAAAATGCAGCTTTCAATGTGGACTATTTTTGGTGCTTTCAAAAAATTTAGAAAGTATCAAGTTACCCTCAAGCTACATTGCTCATTGGTTATCTTCCTTACAAGATAGGCTAATAACAGTGAATTCTTGGCCAGTTTATTGTAGTTAAATTTTCATTCTTCCTTCCAACAGTTTGCTAGGATTCACTTCCAGATGACCTAAGGTTGTTATGCTCATTAGGCTTCATAAAAAAAGGTTTCTCATTTTTCTTATTAATGGATTTCCTGTTCATAGAAAACTTTTGTGTAGATTCCCCACCACCTGGCCAGCAGTTTAACATGTTTTGACCTGCAGACTTGAATGTTAGTCAGTCACAAATCAGCGCTTTTGCTTGTGGTAGAGATTGTGAGGCAGTTTGTGTTTGATTTTGTAACACAGTTACACGTAAGGAAGTGTCCTTTGCACGATCTGTTACATCTCAAATGTGGGCCGTAAAAACGGGGCTTAAGAAGTTTTATCCCAGCATTGGTCTGATGCTGATGTGTCAGACTCACTTGCGTGATACTTCACCTGGCAGTCCAAGGAAAACATGAATCCACAGCTGCAGTATTCACCTGCCTTTTGTAGATTAAAGACCTGTGCTGTGCTGCTCTTTTGCGGCACCATTAAATGAACAATGGGGAAACAAAAGAGCTTCTGAAAATCCTTGCAGTGGTTTACGTGCTTGTTCTTTTGTTTCCTGCTTTAATTGCTTGGAACTTTTCCTGTGCAATGGAATGGAGAGGATGACTGAGAAGGTTCCTTGTAACTGCATTCTGAAATTACCAGGTCAGGATTTTAACTGGGGATATAGTGATCAGGCAAATTGAGAAGCACGTTTGGCTTGTCTTTTGTCTGCAGCGCCTGTCACAATCTGGTTCTCCATCTAGCTGAGTGTGATAACCCCGATGTGAGATTTCAGGCAAGAGGAACAGACTTGTGTGTTATTCCAGTATCAGAACTGTTTTAAGGCTTTTTCTGTGCAAGTGTGGTAAGTGACTGAGCTGAGAAATGCAGAGCCTCTTGATAGTCAAGAAAAGCTTTGGCCATTCTTCTTCATATCCTGCTATTTCCAGTTATGTGAGCAAACTTTTGTGTACCTTTGTAGGGACTGATAGCAATAATCTTTGCCTAGCAAATCAAGATTATGTGACGCTTTTATCTTCAGCCCTAAGCTTTGCAGGAATCAGCTGGCTGTTTGAACCTGATTTTTAGCTTGTGGCAAAAGCCACGAGCCCAAAGTAAATTAAGTTCTTTATCACCTTTGAAAAGAAATGAATGGAGAGAGGCTCACAGTCCTTTTCACATGGTGTGAGCAAAGTGTTATGTGCTTACTAATGCTTTCATCTCTAGAGTTGTAAAAATTTTTTCTTTTGAAAAGTGGAAGTGGAGTCCTTAAAATTATGGCAGTTTGTTCTATGTAATATATTCTTCAACCACTTGCTCTGATAGATTAATTTAGTAGTTTGAAAGCATGTAAGCAAAATTTTGCTCTATTGCTGCAAAGAGTTTCTTTATTCACTGATTTGGAATGTTGTGTAAGATTTTTGTGTTCTTTGTATGCATTGCTTTGGGGCAAGGACAGGGGAAGATCTCTTCCTCTAGGTTTTTTTCCTTCCTTGTTTAAGAGTGGTAATGTAATCTACTGCTATTTCCATTCAGTTCATCTGTGATCTGCAATATCAAAGCAGGGTTTTGATGGATGAGTGAAGTAAATTGCAGTTTTATGAAAGACAGCTCTATTGTTGTCAAGCTAAAACTTTCCCTCTTCATTGTTTTGCTGACACAATACGGGCACAGCTCTTAGAAAACGAAATTTTAAACTGGCTGTGTTGCACTTAGCATTTTTTAAAACATAATAGGTTGTCTAAGAACAATGCACTTTTTTTTTTTACTTTTTAAATATCTGTTTGAAAAGTGAGTTAAACAGCATATAAACCCGCAGAATGTGATTGGAGGCCCTTTCTTCCAGACATTTAACATGTATGTGGTCTTCTGAATATTGCCCAAGCGTTTAATGTGCTTAACAAAAAAAGGGCTCATGAAGATTTTTCCATTTGTAATATGTACCAAATGTATCTTGTCTAGAAGACAGCCTGAATTCTTTGGTGAGCGTGGGAAGCTGTTTTTACCTTTCTACTATTCCTTTCTTATCTCTGTGGTAGAAGTCCTGGTGGAAAGCTGAACCTGGGGACAGCTGTCACATGGAATGGCTTTTTGAGAAGTAGCTTATGCCATTGGGCTGACCTCAAAGGTGTGTGTAGGCAGGGTGTTGTAGCTGATCAGATACTGTGGTAGGAGTAGGTGTGCCCTTCAGCTGGGGAACTTTTGATTTAGATATTATCAGATCTACAAGACTTGTGTACTGTAACTCAAGAAGACATATTAAGAATTTGTAATTATTTTTGCCAGTAAAAAGAGACTGTGCATGGAGGGGAAGAGGGGAGGGGTAGGGAAGTGGGCACATTCTTTGCCTGGTAGGGGTATGTGAATATCTCTACGTTGTGTGGAGAAAGAGAGATGTAAAATACAGAAATTGCTTGTAACATGACTTAGAGTACTTTTGTTTCTGACTTCAGTGCCTTTCCTTACCTGGTGTCCTAAGTGAATGAATGTTCTTATTTAGTTGCAGTTCATTGAGAAGGACTGGGGAGAGGTGTATATGTGTGTGTTTGTGTGCGTGTTGAAGGGGAGGTGAATATGTGCCTGCAGGGGAAAAACCAAAACAACAGAACAAATGAAACCTCCAAAACACCAACAAACACCCCCAAAACTTTGAACAAAGAAGTCCCAGTTAGAACACTTCCCTTCAAGTTAGTCTTTGATATTTTAATTTTAACTGCTGGTGATGTCACGGGGCCTTTCAACACATGACTACTTTCAGGGAAGCAGCTGGATACTGAAGGATGCTGGGAACATTTGGAATTGAAGGATAAGGAGTGTGAGAGGGTAGGCTGGATGAGTTTCTTAAGTAATTTGTTTGTAACCTGGAGTGCCCATGTTTGTGAGTGTTTTTCCTTTTTTGGGGTGTGGTAATTTCAGACTGTCACAAGTGGTAAACGTGCCAGATTTCACACATTATAGGCATTTAGGACAGGCCTTATTAAAAGTGTGTGCATGCTTCTGTATGTCTACTTACAGTCATATACATGCATGTAACCATGTTCTGCTATCCTGAACAGAAGCAGCAAAGACTCTCTGCCCTTGGCCTCTGCAGCTTTCAGAGTTCCCTGTGCTGGGGGACTGCTAATGCTGCAATTTAATGTTACTTAGCTTACTCCCAAGTACAAAGAGAAAGACAGGTAGATGCCTTTTCAGCTCTCCAAATGACAGAAAAGCAGAAGTGTAGGCTGCTGGAAATGAAGGACTTGACTACCTTTGTGGGGAAGGTCAGAGAGAAATGAAAATGTGATGCTCTTTGCTCAAAGATGTGTATGAGGAACCATAAGATTAAAACAATTTTTCAGCTCGAGTAGTTTTCTCTACCCCAGGTGACTTGTTTTTGATCCTCTCCCCACTCTTGCACCAGCGCAACTGTTTGCAGCTGTGTGGTGAACTGGGCAAGTGACCTGACTTGCTTTGGTACCCAGTTGTCTCTTGTGATCTGGTTTAGACACTGTGGCGACTGAAAGTCTGACCAGAACCAGAGAAGAAATTGTATCCAGAGCAGCCTGCGAAAGGTGCACCACTGAAGCTGATGTGGAGCAAAGCATTGCTGTCCCTCAAACAATAACAAAGTTATTCAGTATTAGGAGGTGCCAAAAGATTTCATGATTAGAAGGAGATGGGGTCTAAGAAAAGTTGAGAATGAGTGACTCAGAGAATTCTATTTCAAATCCCAAATCAGTTTTTTTTTTGTATGTAAAACCACTTTATTCATCTGCTTCCCCTCCCCTCACTTCCTCTTGAGGTTTTTAAAGTGTGTAGTCCTGGTCTGGATTTGACAGTTTGAGGCATAACACCATAGACTGAATAGATTTGAATTAATGACTTTAGAAATAGATTTTGACTGGAATCTGCAAATTTTAATTAAAAACCATAACTGGTAAACTAGTTTTTGATTTAAACATAATTCAAAACTATGTTAAATCGTGTGGTAATGTATCATGCAGGGAAAGTTTATTTTCTGCCTCAGATGAGATTTTTATGAGGATAAGCATGGCTTGAAGTGCTGTATAGCTAATGAGAGGCATTTGAAATCAGATGGAGGAGTCCATTAGAGCAAGTGGAATGTTTCACACTGCAGAGAAGGGAGAACTTGAGCAGTTCATCTATATGGGCTATAATGGAAAGTGTCACATCTTCAAATCCATGTCTGATAGCAAAGCTCATTGTTCTTCTTTGGGTGTGGAATGAGAGTTTGACACCTCCAGAACAATGAAAACACGAGGAAAGCACTGTGGTTGTGCTTGACACAGCTCTGCCTACGCTATTTTGACTGAAATTTTGCTGTATGCTGTGAAAGGAATTCACATGTGTGGGAGTGTTTCTGACAAATACATGTCTAATTTTGTTTGTAGTAATAACAAAGACATGGCACAGAGGCTGATCGTTATGCTAATTATTATTTAGTTATGCATATGGTCTTCGTAGAGCTGTAACTTATAATAGGAGTTTTGGGTTGCAATAGACATTGCAACAGTTTCTTCATAGGTATATTACTCACAGACTGGATGGAACAAAGATTGAAGAAGACTGGAGAAAGTACTTGTGCTTTAGCAGGAAACAGCTTTAATCAAAGCTGAGCCTGTTTTTTCAGTACCCTTTTTTCCTACTTACTGTAAGAGAAAAGAACTGCTGTAGCATAATTGCGTTTTTCTGACTATTATTAATGGTATTTTGTACAGCAGTGGTGTTCAAGGACCAAAGTTGACTGGGACCTTGTGATGTGCTTTCTGTGCAGCTATGGGGCACCAAAGAGGGGGATTTACAATGTTAANCTGTTTCTTTGTGGTTTTTTGAACAGTCTCCTTTATGCTTTGGAGATTGCATATTTCAGACAAGGCGTACTTGGCTGTCATTAACAAACTTCCACTTGTTTTTCTTTCTCCAGGAGATGATAACGGAGTCCACTCCGCTGCGTTGCAGGAAACTCAGCAATCCTGACATCTTTTCATCTGCTGGGAAAACCAAGCTCCACCGTCAGCTAAGTCAAGATGACTGCAAGCTACGAAGAGGTAGCTTGGCAAGTTCTTTGTCAGGTATGCCATTCTGTAACAACAATATGACCCTTCATTAGTATTAAAGATGCAGCATTATTGGCAAAACAGTCGTAATAAAAGACACTGGTAAGTCACTGGTAAGGTGACCTTTTGTTGGCAGGGCATGCAAAATGTTATGTAAGAGAAAGATGCGAAAAGAGATATTAGTAGAGAAGAGTGAAAAAGCCTGGATTAAGAGGGGAATTTTGTATATTGTCCAGAATGGAAAGTTAGAAGCTAAGATTTAATACGCAAAATTAAAAAAAGGGAATGGTGGAACTCTGGGTGACACACAGATGCATTCTTACCCCTTTCAACATCAGCATTGCATGTAAGCTTGCCCACTTTGTCCTATTGTTTCTTACTGGGAAGCTAACTTCTTGTATCATGTTTGAATTACTGTTTAGTTTCTTTTGGTCTTCAAAAGCACTGTAGGCAATTGTGATTCAAAGTAAAAATCTTGGTTACTAACTTGATGGTTTTTTCAGTTTGTGTAAAATTTGTTTTTTCCTGGGAACATAATACTCAACCCTGTAACAGAATTCAGTTTATCAGCTGTAGAACCATGGAGCGAGCACAGGCAAGTAATTAGCCAAAAGTGAACCAAGTTCAGTAGTTTTCTTATTTTTCAAAGACTTGGTTAGTGGGCTAGGGGATGGTTTCACGACTGTTTAAAGCTGATATCAAAGTCTGTGGTGCTGGAATAGAGCACAGAGAGCTGCATGATCAGTCTAGAATGAAAGAGCTGATATGCCTGAATGCCACTGGTATTCTGTAGAGTTAAGTTGCAGCCCATTTCCTCCCTAATTAGGCTGTTTGCCTATTTGCATGTTAGTGCAAGAACTAGAAGAGTTGAAAATTCTCAGGTGGGAGGGAAAGAGGAAGAAGGTGAAACCACCTTTTTTGGCATCAGCATGGGCTCGATTTACATGATTGCGAAAATACATCCAGTCCCAGTCCCTTGTCTTTTATCAGAGAAAGATAAATATTTTCATGTTTGAAGTGTTAGGTGTAATAGAATTAAATAAGCAGTAAAGTATGTATGTTTTATTTTGGCTTGGCCTTGGCTTAGTGTTTTATTTGTAGTAAGTGGATAGTTTCTGAAAAATGGAAACACTCATAATGTTTTGTATGCATGTAAGTTTGTTCCCCAAGGCAGGTTAATCACTAGAGGAGAACAGAAGTTTGTGAACTACACAGCTGTTGACTGACTGTTGGCCTAAGTTAGTACTGTAGCTTTTTTTTCCCCTTGAGTAGAAGAAAGCAAAGCAAATAGGAGGAAGCAGGAAAACTGGAAGGTCTGTTCTCTTTTAAAAATAATTTTTCTGTTTGGAGATTGTAATTTCAGGACAGAAAATTCTGTATTCTCCAGAACCTGTTGATTCACCTTAATGACTTTTCAATCTATTGTAAGTGATTCAGGAAGGGGTAAAGACCCCCAACAAGATCAGTCTGACCCAACTGGATAAAGAAGATATACATGTTTAGATATATATTTTCAATGTGGGTGTTTGGAATGTGTGTAGAACTTGAGGCATGACAGGGAAAGGCTTTAGCTTAAAGTTCCATCCTTAAAATGATTCCACCTGATTTTTGCAACAGAATCAAGTAAGTTTGAAGAGTGTAGATGATTGTGCATGCAAGCTGGTTGGCTGAGATTTGACTCTTGATGGAATTCTGCCCTCCTGGATTGAGGTTTTGTGGAACTAAAAGGAAATATTGATAACTGTATCTTTTAGAGACTTAAATAAAGTTATTCTTGCTCTCAAGCATGGTTGTTAGATAAATACAGCAATGTACATTTCTGTAGTTTTAGGTCTCCACAGACAAGATGGGTAATTGTATTTATACATTATCTTGAAAATGATCAAGCCATGTAAATCATGTCCACAGCTGTAAGCAGCTTGAGTGGGACCAGGAAGAGGGTACTAATATGTTGTGTCAGTGTTTGCTGGACAAAGTTGAGCAGGCCCATCTCTCATACACTTTGACTCATTCTGTTGGTGTGTACTTGGCCCATTGCTTGTAACTGTCACAGAAAATTAATGTAAACAAGTTAAAAAAAGAGAAAAAAAGACACCACTTGCACTTCCCGCCCTCCCCCCAGCATCATGGCTGGTCACATTATGTGACAGTCTTCCAAATACTGCAGCCACTTTTATGGAATGAATGTAATAATTCACATCCAGTTCTAAGGTGAAGTTGAATTTGTAAATAGCTTTCTGCCTCTGAGAGAACAAGTCTTTTTCTACAGCATATATGTGATTAATGGTGTAGACTTCCTGCTACTTACTGCAATAAATGTCTCAGTCCCCCGTGGTTCTTGAGCATGTAAGAATCCATTGAATGCAAGAAATCTTTACTATGCTTGGAAGGGGTGTGTTATTTAGTCCCATGGTCCTAATTTTAAGGAAAAGAGGTATTATTCACTCCCATTTTGCAATGGTGAAATTGAAGTACAGGGGTTGACTGACCAAACTTGCAGAGTAGGTCATCTGGAAGCTAATAACTGAACCCAGATTCACAGACTTCTTCACTTACGTGTTTTTAACCACAGAAATATCTTCTCTTTTTTCTTTGTGAATTACATTGTACATAAAAGGAATCTGTCAAGCTCCATGGAGTCAAAATATGACCTACTTTGACTTTGTTTCTTTCTCATTGCGGAAATTTACTGCTTGACATTTTTCAAAAAGGAGCGTCGCATTGGCTAGAAAATATGTATGGAGCAAAAAAAAATCCATCCATGGTTCAAAGCAAGACAATATTTAAACACACATGATATTATGTTAGAGCTGCGTGAGATGTAGTGCTGAATGTTCCAGTGGCAGGAGAAGGTGGGGATGTGTAGATGACTAAGCTATTTAGAGGAGACAGTATTTTACAATTAGGAATGCATTTTCACAAGAATTTTTAAAATGACACTAAAGAGATTTTGACTCCTTTTAAGGCAGCAAATATTGTTTCTTTTTTAAGATGTGTGGAATATGGAAAGTTGTAAAGTGATAGTCTGGTTTTACAAGGTTTTTGGATTTCCCCATTATCTCATAATGTAAAGTAGATTTTTTGAAAATTGTTAGTTATCAAATATAATGAATTTACTGGTAGGGTGCTCTTAAAAGTTCTAACCTACCAAAATCTTGAAATGGCTTTTTTTATTAAATGCTTTTTTTCACATGCAGTATTTGTTCTCAGCTCTGTACTTTGAACTTGCAGACTTGTTTAAAAACAAGCTGATGGTATTTTGATTTTATTTTTAAAGGAAAACAGCTACTTCCCTTATCAAATAGTGTCCACAGTGGAGTGGGCCAGACGATATGGCAGCCTCCTGGAGATACCTCCAACCTGGTCCGCATGAGAAATCAGTCTCTAGGACAATCTGCTCCTTCACTTACTGCTGGTTTGGTGAGTGAGTCTGGGAATACTCGTGGTGCTTTTGTGCTATAAGAAGCGATGTCATCCTGTGCTTTAGTTTTTACCTTGTTTTCCCTGCTCCTGCTCAGTGAAAGAAGCATTTTGTTCCTGTGGGACTTCTTAGGGTACAGGGTGAACTAGGAAGAGAATATGTTCATCCTGCTTTTGACAGAAAGCAGGAAAAAAAATGTGTGTTGAAGAATAATTTCTTTTTGGGGATGTTTCTTCTCAATGCTACTTAATTTGCCTGATACCTGAAAGAAATATCACTGAAAGTCTAGGAGATGTGAGCATGGGAACCCAACCATTTCAAACAAGTTTAGTTGGGAAGCAGCTTTCTGAATGCACCTCTGCCTGTTTCCCTAGGGAATAACTAGGGGGATGAATCTGAAAGGGATAACTGTCCAAGGAATTGAAGAGCTGGAAATGACATATGCTCTTCTTCATGGTTTCTGTTAAAAGGTTTTGGTAAAGTAGAAGTATTTTTGAGGAATGTTGCATCTGTTAAATTATTATTTTCTACGAAGAGAATATTCTGTATGGGGACACGCACTCAGCTGGCTGTAGTCAAGTCTGAATTGCACACAAAAAGGAACATGTTTTGTTTGTAGATGGTCCTTATTATCTCTAAAAATCTAAAATCACTGATGTGTGAGGAGAAGAAAAATACAAGGTAGGAAAAGACAGTTATTTGTGAGCAGGCATATATGTAACAGAAATTGTTGCTAAATAGTAGATTAAAAACAAAGTTGAAATGTTTTTTTGCTGAACATCTATAGAGTTACTTGTGTAACAAGTTTTACTCCAGGAATTTTGGTGTGTGCTACTTATAGAGCTGCAGGTAACTGGGTAAATTTGTGTTACATTGTAAGACTGTTTAGAAGCAATGACCTTAAGTAAAAGGGTGTACCTAGGATATAGCCCTGAGAATTTTTTTGGGGTTCCTAGACAGTTTGGCACCACCAGGCTATGAAAGGAAACTTAAATCTTTAAGGTTCAAAAAGCCACGCGTTTGTGTTAATACTAATTTTGATTTCACAATGAATTAATTGTAGTCTTGACATTTTCAGACATGTTACTATACTGAAATTCTTCTGGTTTGATTTAATTGTATTGTGTCTTAATTTGGTGCCTGTTCAGTGTTTGCCTTAAATTTATGCTCTCACCAGTGGTTCTAAAATCAATGATAACAGAAAGGGAGAATGCTCACGTGAACTTGGCATGTAAGTATGTATCTGATGGGGATTAGAAAAAGTAATATGTTAAAACACAGGCCTGTTCTCTAGAGGCAGGTAAATGCCTTGAAGCTTCAGAGCTTAGGTTAATGAAAAAAACTGCGATTTAAAACAAAGCATTAATTCTCAGATATTTAATTTGGAGTCCTATGTTGTTGCTTAACAGCTGTGTGCAGCTCAGCGAGCTGCAGATGCTTCCATGTTACAATTCTGCATATTACTCATGTGCTGTGTTTTCAGTTTGTTATGGCAGTGTTTGTGCTGTCTATCAAATGTTCTGATATGAAACACAATGCCAATGAGTTATTTTAAAGTAATTTAAAATTCTCTGTTTCCTAAGTAAAGCACAGAAATTCATCTCTAAATCCAGTTTTTGTCCCTCGGTGATGGTGTTTAGGTGCTGAACTATACGGTCACTGTCCTATCTCTGTATATTCTATGATGGGCTGTATGTTCATTACAGTTGCAGTTAATTAAGTCTAGACATTAAACATTTTTATATGAAGTGGGTTTCAAAAGCAGTGACTAAAAAACATCACAAGATGAACACCTAATTAAATGCAGTGAGTCCTGGGATCTTGGAGCTAGTTACATGTTTGCAGCTGTTTTAATATGCTTGTGGTATTGAAATAATTCACAAATTAGAATAGCAAAGGGTCTCTTCCCAGTAGAACTAATCTCCTTTGAAGAATAGCTCTATTAAGAGATGAGTAAGTTCAGTAATGCAGAGTGTCATTTTAATATGCCAGCCTTGACTGCTAGAGCATTTAATTCTTCTATTATTTGTTATAATACAGTAGTTGGATAGCTAGAGAGAAGTGGAGTGTGATTTGGGAAAGTCAGGAAAGCTGTGTGCATTGTTTCTGCTCCCTCTTTCTGGCACTGCAGGTATCAGTAGATTTTCCTTTGCTAAATTGCTTTGCGGCATTCAGTAATGTGGTTTTTTGCTTTTTAACCACTACTAATCCTACAGATTGTTTACAGTGCTTAAATTTCATTCTTTTCCTCTTTGAAAATATTTGCAGGGCAAAAAGATAAGTTAACAATAGCAAATCTACAGGAATTAGTTTTCAGCTTTTGAAACAAGACTGATAGCTAGGCTACTTATCAGCAATGACTCTAGAACTGGAAATACATCAAATTCTAACTTGCTAAAATATATAAACACAGTTTATTGTTGGGCAGAATCTTTCATCTTGTACATGTGTGATAATCTGGATTAATGTGCCTGCACAGCAGTTGCCACTAGGTCCTTGACTTGAGAAAGAAGCCAGGGCAGAGTGAATGCTGAGTGCTGTCATTGTGGAATGATAGGTGTTGATCTGATCTGTGTGCCTTCTAAATATATGTGAGGATTTCAGAGGATGACCTTCAGCTCATCATCTACCTTAAGACGAATGGCTCTGATCCTATGAGATTGAATTCTGGTGGGGAGTATCCTATTTAAGACTTTTAAATCCCTAAGATAGCCGAGGAAGTAATCAGAGGAGAACACATAAAGCATCATTGTGGGCATCTCAGTGGTATTTCCTGCTGTCAAGACCCAAATACAGTAAAAAACTGGGTGCAGGGAATATGTATAGAGTGCATGTTTAAGGAATAGAAGGGTAATTTTATGGACAATCTCTTATGACTTAGTATGGGGGTTTATCTGAGATCTTACCCTGTCATAAAAAGAGTTAGACCTTGGACTGTGTTTTTTAAAGGGAGGTCATAGAATCCTAGAATCCACTGAATTGGAAGGGACACACAAGGATCATTGAGTCCAACTCCTGGCCCTTTGCAGGACACCCCAAGAGACCCCATGTGCCTGAGAGTGTTCTCCAAACACTTCCTGAATTCAGACAGCCTTGGTTCTTTGACCATTTCCCTGGGGAGTCTGTTCCAGTTCTCAGCTGCCCTCTGGGTGAAAAACTTCTTCCTGATATCCACCCTAAACCTCTCTTGACTCAGCTTCATCCCATTTCCTTGAGTCCTGTCACTGGTGATGCAAAAGATCAGTAATACAGATTTCTTCTCTCATGAAGAAAGTCATAAAGAGCATCAGGGTTTCTAAACTTTCGAAAGAAAAAGTGAAGAGATGGTTGTGATAGTTGTAGAAGTAGATTGGAAGTATCTTTCTTGGAACTGTTAATTTTGAGAAAACTCAGTGTGAATGAAATTGATCGCCAGAAGCAATGCCCTAAGGTGCTAATATTCCATAGCTGAGTATTTATTAGTGGGCAAGGGATGACTTTCCCCTCACGTTCATTAAGGACGGGACGCTTAACTGGAGTGCTACACTAATGCTGAGTATGCTTCTTTACTTGTGGAGAGAGATTTGGTGTGTGTTTGTTGCACATCCTGGGCCCTCACAGAGAGCATCTCAAGCGCTCTCTCCGGGGTTTTGTGAAAGAAACATCTGACAGCGTGCAACCCATTAATTAGGACTACGTCTCATGTGCATTGCTCACCACCTAATGCCTGGAAAAGTTTGGGATGTTCCAGGAATAGGTAACCATGCATGTTCCTTCTGCCAACTGTGGCGATAGGAAAACGTTTGAGGAAGCCTGTGGTGGAAACTTAGATATGTTTGTGAAAGAGATTTTGAAATTATTTTTTTAAATGCTTACAAACTTCAATTTTCTGAAGTGCTCCCACTACAGAACCGAAACTTGTGGTACTCCTTGAACTGAAAACCTGAACATAATTTTTGAAAATGAGGTTGAGGATTTCAGCTGGGTGGTTGCAGTTCTATTTAGTGTAAACTTTCTTCCTTATATTCTGTACCACATGGGATGTGGTCAGAGCCGTTTCTTCATCTTCAGAGACGAAGGCTGCTGACTAAGCAGTTGGTGCTCTGTCAATCCTCTGATGCCAGAATTGCAAGATTTCCTTGTAGGGTCAGTCTCATCTTCACAGGGTAATTTCAAATGACTTAGGGTTTTACATTTACTTTGTAACAAAGTGAAAGTTTAAATGAAGTGAAGTAATTGCATATTCATTGTGGTTATACACAGTGTCAGAGAGTTCACCTTTCCCTCATCTTGTTCCAGAAGAAAAGGTTAAAAACCCAAGCCTCTTAGATTTTGCATAATGATCTGAAGGGTAGAAAGGCTCAAATGCAAAGATTTGAAATAAGTCTCAAACTGAAGAACTTCCTCTCTTGAATAACACTCTGCCTGATTTATTGCGAACGTTCAGTTCCCCAAAGCTGTGTGGATTAGGCAATACCGAGTGGAATGGGGAGAATGGGTCGTCCTTGTGATGTTGGGGCCTTGGCTCAGCTTGTGTTTGGAGCCTTGTAACAGACAGACCTCACACTGTGGCATGGTAATTTTGATGTCCAGCTTGGGGTGTGCTTTTTAGATGCAGGAGATAATATTCACTATTTATTTTCTAAATTTTTGCTCCTTAGATTTTTTTAAAATTTCATTTTAGATATACTAGGAATAGAATCAATTGTACCTAATTTATAAACTTCCCTAAGAGCGTATTTCCCCTGTGCAGGATGCTGTTTATTAAAAAAGAAAATTAAAATTTGTGTTGTTCCTTGCTACGAGGAAGAGTGGATAATTGGCTACAGATTTGACTTAGTGGCTGAGATTATTATAAGGTAGGTAATTCCCTTTGAACTCATGTGGAAGTGGAATCCAATGGCTGTACTTTATTCAAGCCTGTGGAGGGGTCTGTGGAGCTGGGTTGCCATCTGCTGGTGTGCCAGGGGCTGGGGACAGGAATCGTGAACTCCACGATCCAAGTGAGTTTTTGCCAAGCGGTGTTAGAGATTCCCGTAATCATCAGTGGTTTTACAGCAGGGGTATGTTCTGTCTGGGATCGTGTCCCACAGGAATCACTTGTTAATAACTGGCCTTTTTCTTTTAGCTGGAGTATGAATTCGCTTTGTAATGTCATGCTGTGGTTTGCAGCATTCGTTTTCTGGTAACAGAGAGATGATGGTTGGGATAGTTATGAAGATAATAATTTTTTTTTAAAAAAGAAAAGTATTATTTGCAGCCGATCCTATAAATAAAATTGGGAATTTTGGGTCGGAGCTGTGTGGGTTGCGTTCCTGACCTCGTGGTGGCGCTGCAGCCCCGGGCGTCTCACGAGCTGCGTTTTCCACAAGGAATGTCACCCTGGCTCTGGGACCACCCGGGCTGGGGCCAGGGCTGTTTTCCCGTAGCTAAAGGAGACCTTAATTCTGTGTTGTTTGTCAGTTCAGTACGGGAATTAATAATTCAAAAGGCCTGGTGAAATGCAGTGGAACTAGAAGTTCCAGCTTCAAAAGCCCTCCTAGTTATAAAGGAAAATTCTATCTCCACATCTCCTGCTTAGTCCCCAGTGCTTTAATGGATTTCCTGTTTATTATTTAGGATCTCTGCTTTATGCAGGCACCTGGGTAGTGGTTGTTAAACTCACAGGGATGAGGTCTTGGAAGGAATAGGGCTTGCAGTGGCTGGCAGACACCAGGTATCTGACTAACAAATTAAACATTAATTTGCAAGGTACAACATCTGCTCTCCCACCGCACTCTCCACCTCTCTGCTCGTCATGTGTGCTGGCAGTGAGGTGAGTGTATAGAGCTTAGAATTCCACCTCCTCACAAAAGAATTAGATATAATCTCTTTTTATTGAAAAATACAGCACTAGTTCAGGGACAAGTCATTAATGCCAGTTGTGCATAGTGCTACCTCCTGCTGATTGCCTGAATACTTACTACAAAAGCAGGCATTTGAATCTGATGGGAAAACTTCATTTACATTTGTGTCTTCCAAAACACGCAGCTGCTCTTTTGCCAAAATGTTTTGTCATAGATAATGTTACTTTTAGTTTGCATTTTAGGTGGTAATATGTTGACTATTGAAATGTTGCTCAATACAGATGAAAATAGTTTTGTTTAAGAATAATCATGAAACTCATAGGTGATGAAGGCCATAAATTATTTCAGGGAGTAGAGAACTTTCAATACTTGACTGAACATCTAGGATTTCATATTTTTATGGTGATAGAAAAGACAGCAGGAACTATGGCTGCATGAATGAAGGGATTTTATTACTGTATGAAGGCAGGGAAATTGCATTTTAAATTGGAAGTTGTAATTGAAATAACCTGAGATAGGAAGTAAGTGGATTTCCAAATTAAGACCACGTGTGAAGTCTAAGTTTATGCATACTAATTAGATGTTTGCATGTACATATGCTGCAGAGTCTGGTGAATCGTTGGGTACATTATCAATTTTGGAATTTGGACAGGGCCTGAGGAAGAAGTATGGAGCAAATTCTAGACATTTGGCAGTGTTTAGAGTGCTTGCAGGGACTTACCTTTGTCACAGCTTTTAAGGTGTCTCTGGTAGGAAAACAAAAATGGATGTGCTATGACTCTGTGTGTTTTCATGATAGATTCAGGACACTTGCTTCACACTGGCATCCAAAAGTGATAGTCCTGATTGGTTTTTCACTAGGAAACTTCATTCTGAATAATTCATGTAAAGAACAGAAAATTATTGTGATAAATTTTGTACTGAAGTTTTACTTATGATATAGTGCATATTACTTAAGCACAGTCAGCATCTTACTCGGAAGAAACTTCAGCATATTACTTAAAACACAGTCAGCATCTTTTTACTCACTTCAGTTAAGTGAATTCCATTTTGGAGTGGACTCATTGGCTTAAAGGAGATTTTCATATTTAAAAGAAAATGTGAACACCCTTCTGTGTAACCTGAGGCTTGTCATTGTAGGAAATATGAATTCATAAAACTTGCCTTGTGATAATTGTTAGGCACTAGACTGTCAGTTTGAATGATTGCAGTTCTCATTATCTTCAGATGCTGCATGTTATTTTTTTTGTCTGTGAATATGTTGAATTGATTTTTGGCACATGCAGTCACTTCTCTTCCTGACAGCAGCACTATTGTAGGTGTAAAGTGAGAAACTGCTGTAGTGTGCATGGAAAATTAGCTTTTTAGCTTGGGGAGCTATGGGGAACTTAAAATACAGTTATTCAGACTGTCTCGAACACACATTGTTGAAGAGCGAGCCTTTGTTCCATAAATGTTGTTCTGTGGTTCTTAATGACCTCTCTATAAAAACATACTGATGTAGACAATAAAAGTTCTGGGATGTAATTTAAAGTAGTTGCAAATTTGCTGTTTTATTTTTGGCAGATATTTCCATAGAAAGGCAATGTGAGATGTCTGCATTTAGTATTTTAATATGGCTGCCCTCTGTGTCTGGTAATACTTCTTGAAATAGTTTCCTAGGATGTGATAATAGGAGGATTGGTCTTAAAACATGAAGTAGTTTGTTTGCTTAAGTTTCAAGCTGCTTTCTTCCAGAAATGCAAACTGTTTTGAGCCTTAGGACGTTTATAAGAATCCCCTGTAGCATTTTGACTAAGCAAAAGCTTTGGACATGCTCTGTAATTAGTAGCATAATCCTCCATGTTTGGCTGCCACTTTTTGTTTGGTCTGTTTTCCTGCACTGTGTCACTTTGGTTTATCCAAGCCATGCAATGTGTCTTTCCAGCAATCCCTTTTCAGCCCCAGAGACACAGTGATTGTTTATTTTACCACTTTCAGGACGGTGGGAATACAGAGGTTTATGTGCATCACTTGTGAAGAGCTGCAGCTCAGAATCTTTCCTAAGAGTTAATCTAAAATCCTTATTGCCTCGAGATTACTAAAGGGGGGGAGGTGAAATCTCTTGGCAGAGATAAGGGTAGCCTTGTAAGTGAAACACAAGCCTGGGACTTATGCAACAATCCTGATATCTGAACTTTGATAAGCTCAGGTACAGAGGTTCAGTCCCTTGGTCACCTGAAGAACTGAAAGTAAAGCACATCTCGCAGACTTTCTGTAAACCTCAGTTTATTAATGTTTAGCAGATGCTTGGAGCTCAAATGGGGCTGTGGCATAATTTATTGCTGCAGTCACTATACATAGTGTGCCAGCATCATATTCTGATTTCTGATTGTGTTCATATTTAGATTTTCAAGTCAGTTGTTCAAGAGCTGAGGCATACCATGATCTCTTACCTGCCCTTGCTGGGTAATTATTGCTAACCCGAGCATTTCCGCTTTAATTGTGAGTTTCAGACTCTTCCCTGGTGGGAACTGCAGAGTCCTTGTGCTGTGAGAACATGAGGTATGAAGACAGAATAGCCAATATATTACCAAGCTTGATTTGGAGTCAGTATCTGTAGCTCTTCCCTTAGTGAACAGACAGTAGGACAAATAATGGCCAGGTGCCTTTTTTTTTCCCTCCTAATTGTTGTTTCTTATAGAAATAGATGAGAAGAATTCCTGTATTGTGGTGTTTTTGTTTGATCAGAATTATTTTCACTGAAAGCAGTTGTGGCCAGCTAAGTACGAATAGTGCAAAATTTGCTGAGAGGGTGCCTCGTGTTCAAAACAAACAAGTTTACCTGAGCTGTTTTTTATGTAAATAGTGTGGAGCAACTGACTGAGGGGCTTCTGCTTTTGTTATTTATTGCAATGACCAAGTTTCCATTAGAAAACCAAAGATTCTGTGTTCGTCATGAATATAAAACAGTCATGTTGAGACTGTAGTGTGAGTATGCAAAAATATGTCAGTGTGAACTCTCAGCTATTGGCAAAGGGGAATGTTTATGAAAGAGGATTGAAAGATGTGCAGAGTTTCAGATCTGTCATAAAAGGATGTGAAATGTAATTAACCTAAAGTAACCTTTAAAATATTTCTTGAGCCTGATAAATTAAATGAGCTGTTGAGATAACTTAATGAGAGATTTTAATTTTATACTTTAAATAATATCCTATTAAAATCCTCAAGATTTTGCTTTGTGATGGAATCCACTGAGATTTATATTTTCACAGTGACCTCATGATTCAGTAACATTGTTAATATATTTGGTGCATATTTGAGGGGTAAGGTCTAGGTTAATGGCAGCATTTATTCTTTAAGTGCTCAAAGCCACAAAGCTCTAATTGAAGATAGGAACGTTCAAACCTCATTATTTTAATGTGGTCATACAGTACAGTGACACTAAAAGTAGTTATATGATGAACTCATGTGGCAGGGTTCATAATTTGTCCACAGAAACAAATTATTATGTGAAACTTTGAATTAAAATTCTCTGCCTTGGAGTTTAAATAAAACATGAAACTTCAGGTCTAACATGGTTTCTGTATTTGTCTTTGCTCAAATTAGCAACAAGCATTTGCATACCTTTAACACAGAGAATTCTGCTGTGAATTGTTTACACAAAGTTACAGTGCATGCACTAAATCTCTCACACAAAGCTGCCTCAGTAGGTACTGTGTGATGTTTTTGTTTCAGGTAGTTAAGCCTGCAGAGGTACTTCTGGCAAATCTGCATTTCAAATTTTCTAAATATTGGTAATTGAAGTAATGTAATGGATGCGCTGTTGTCAAGGAAAATACATACGGTGCTTATCACAGTGTCAGGAACCCAAGGGTTGGAGACAGAGGTCGGGGAATGTTCATTCCTGCTTGCATTTCATCAGTGCTGCTACCCTTGGTTGGAGCAGCTTTGCACACTGGGTGTCCTTAGTCTCAGCTAGATCTTTTTTAAGACCCCTTCTGCCTGTTCGATGTTCCTAAGCTCTCCTTTCCCTCCTGCGTTCTCCCAGAAGTGTTTATTTTTCTCCATGGCTTTCCCTGCCCCCAGAAAAAACCTCCCCACAGTAAAATTCAGTTCTTATTACTTGATGATAGCCAGAAAATTCTGGCTAATTGTGAATTTGGACTGCTTTCTGCACAAGTATACTTCTACTGTGACCTCCTTGATCCCTCTCCACTGTCATTTCTTTGGGCTATGGGCTCCTGGTCTGGGAATCTCAGTGTGAACACTGTAGAGCTGTATCTTGTATTGCAGCTTTACAGCTGCTCAAAATTTGCACTCCCTTTTTTTACTGTACAGTTACTAGTTCTGGTACTACCTTTATTTCTTTAGTATCTCCTTGCTAAATGAGCAGTGTTCTGAGTCACAGGCTTTTAACCACAAACTCTTTGGCTCTGCTCAAATGACAGTATGCAATGTAAAAAGTCAAGTTTGTGGGTATTATTAAATCTATCAATAAGTATTTGTTTGGTTTTAGGTAAGGTTTTGCCTTAAAATTCAGCTATCAAATATTTTCTTTTAAAATAAAGTAAAATGTAGAGTGTTATGAATTTAAAATGTATCAATTTCTTATCAAAGTTAATTCTTAAGTCTTATTAGAATGAAATAAACTAATGAGAGATAAGTTTGGCAAGATCAAATGATTAGGTGTTTGAAAGGAAAGAACAATATGTAATATAGCAAACATGCAGAACTATCTGAATTGAGAGGAAAATATGTCAGCATTGCCAGATTATATTGATCAGGCATCAGCATCAATCCTGATTATATAGGCAGCTGTTTAAAGTGGTGTATTTGACAGTGACATCTTTTATTTTTTATATGATTACTGGCCTGCTGACATGTTTACTTTCTCAATAAAATTTACATATTGTGTTTAAAATGTTGCTGACTGAGAAAGAGTTGAATTATACCAGGCAGAGCTAAAAAGAAAATCAGACCTTCTTATGGCTGATATGAACATGTATGAATATAAGGTAATACCTACAAACAAACAAGTTGATTTATGTACCAGCTTAATTCCAAGAGAGCACTCTAATAAATGGAATGGCTTGCTTATTTTCTTATGATAAAGTTGATTTATAAATCAGTTTTATATACACACACACACATATATATGAATGAGATTTAAAAAGAAAATGGCCACAAATGTTTGTATAAATGAGGGGTGTTGAAACCCTTGGGAGACCCTGTTCCATGTGGTTTATTGTCAGACAAATCTGTGGTAACTTTCCTGGGAAAGTGTCAAGAATGGATTAAAAACCATGTAAGGGTGTTTGGCCATTAAACTTGGGTCTGCAATGAAGTGATAGATATTCTCTTACTGTTTGAATTGCTGAATTTCTCTATTTTTCCATAAACAAAAAGTGAACTGCTCTTCCCCCTGGCTTACTATAAATTACAGTAGTTTCAAGGCAAAGGTATGATGGTGCCTAACTTCTCCAGTGGAGTACATTAATGATGCATGCCCTTCCATCTGCTATCGGATTTCTTTTTGTCCCATTATCAACAAGGATTTTATCATCAAGCTTTGCCTGCGTTGTGTGGGATCTCCATCTTGGAATAGTCACGGACAGCTGTTTGTAATGGTCAGCTCCATTTTTCCTTGCACGTCAGGAAACTTCTCCAATAGTTTGGGTGTTCAGAAGCAGGTAACCACAATTTCACTTTCTGAAGCAAGCAGTGAAAGGTCGTTTGAACTCCATTTTGTGTTATGTAAAAAGGATAAAGTTGATTTAACTCCATTTCACCTAAGCTACATGATTGAGCTTATGCTTTGTGTTACAAGCTTCTGTTCTGTGTTGAATCCCCCAGTTCAGAGTAGTGGAAAGCATATAATAATGTTCACTGCCCATAAGTATAATTATTGCACTACTATATGTTTTACAGATAATTACTTTAATCCCATAAAATGCTCAAATTCTGTCATGACTATGCTGAGGACTGCCTGTCTCATTTACATGCAGTTCTGTGTCCCATATCATGTCCTCAAACTGCATGGGAAAGGTTATGGAGGCTGGGGTTGTGGCTGGGTGGTGGTGCATGTTTAAAGACCCTCCTCTCTGCTCCCTTTTGAAACAGGCAAAGCAGCAGTGAATAGCACAGGCCACCAAGCCTTGAAGCTTGGGTCTAATTAAGATGTATTAACTGTGGGGCCTGTATTAGCCACTGCATGGCTGGGGATGCTGACTGCGGTGTGCTGAGGAGGATTGGACTTCACAAGACACAAAATGTTAGTGGGAGAATTCACTTACTTCTGTGTAGACTGGGCACATGCCATGCTGGGACGTGATGAGAGCAGACTTTACATGTTCAGTGATGGTTCTATAAGACAGATCAAGCTCCAGCAAAGATCCCATGAGAGGAGGAGGAACACTGTTTGTGTCCTTAGCAGTGCTCAGTTCTGGTTCAAAATGTAAGTCAAAAAAAACACCCTAAAAGCTGAAATAGAGGCATGCAAAGCTAAAAACAGTAAGAAACAACCTGCTTTGAATTACAAAAAGATGAACTGATTTAGAAAGAGAAGCCTGAAGAACAAGGAACATCAGTGAAGAGACCTGCATCTTTATAGTCTTCACAGAACTGAATTAAGGACCACTTCTTCAAGGCAGAGAAATGCACTGTGCTCCCCCATCCTACCTATTAATAAGGATTAATAATGGTTAAAAGGAAAGCAGAATGGTTAGGAACAGACTAAACTAGCTTGTTAATTCAGTGAATAAAATGAGATAATGACACAACTTTAAAATAATTCAAAGATGAAATGTGTGAACTACTATTTGTGCTGTATAGCCAATTGCTTAAAATAGTTGGAGGACTGGAAAATGGCAAACTGAGTACCA
Source organism: Gymnorhina tibicen (assembly GCA_013399875.1). Lineage (NCBI taxonomy): Eukaryota > Metazoa > Chordata > Aves > Passeriformes > Artamidae > Gymnorhina > Gymnorhina tibicen. The sequence continues at coordinate 5,972 of VXAZ01010408.1, read as the reverse complement.
GTATTTAAAAAAAGGGATCCATGAGAGATTTGTGGAGTTAGAATTGCAGATGTTCCCGTCATGCTGCAGTTGCCCAAATCCTAATTCCTACGAGTGTAATTTACCATTTGGTTGCATTAACACAGTATGTGCACAGAGCAAGTCATTCAGATCGCCCTGACAGTGTTGACCTCACTGTTTGTACTCTGCTGTTAGAATACACTTGTCATCAGTGGCTTTATATTTATTTCTAGGTTACCCATTCAAATCATAGAATCATGGAATGGTTTGTGTTGGAAGGGACCTTAAAGACCCTCTTGTTCCAACCCATCTGCCATGGGCAGGGACACCTTTCACCAGACCAGGTTGCTCAAAGCCCCATCCAGCCTGGCCTTGAACACTTCCAGAGATGTGACATCCACAACTTCTCTGGGCAACCTGTGCCAGCACCTCCCCACCCTCACAGTGAATAATTTCTTCCTTATATCTAATGTTATATGCATGGCTGTTCTTTTGACATAGAAAGGTCATATTCCCTAGCAATTCTTCTGACAGCTACTTTTAAAAATTCAATTGATTGGCAGGTTCTTAACCCAGAAAGTTTTACTGTTTCATAGAGATAGGTTTTCTTCAGAAATGTAGTTTTCAGTCAAGCTGTAAGCTCTGAACCATTCAGAGCCTGATGTTTACATGTTTACTTGATCAGCAGAGACAGTAATTTAAACACCCCAACCTCCACCTCTCCCATCCAAAAGCACCTAAGAACTCTTCTCAGAAGCCACAGTGATTTATTTGCAATCTTTTTTTTTTTCCCCCCATGAAAATCTCAATAACTAATGCTATGATGCTACTTCTACTCGTTCTTTAGAAAAGCTGATACAGGACTGAAATAATTACTTTGCCTGGGATTGACATTGTCCTAGCTGCTCTGAAACCTCCTCGATAATCTGCTTACTTGTTTGGCTGGGTAGGAATGGACTTTGGCTTTTCCTCTGCTTCCTGTTGCAAAAGCAGCTTTGAAGGCAGTACTGAGAAGGAAAGGGAGCTGCTAGCGTGGGAAATTCAGGTGCACAGGACAGAGCAAACTGCTACAATCAACTGATAATGCTGATGTCTGATAACTTGGAGGTATATTTAGAATGCTGCTGCTGTTTTCATGTTTGTCTTTTGTCCATTGCAGCTCAAAACTTGCCTTTAGTTGCTTTCTACTTCAGTGACTCCAGAAGGAAACCTAAGGGGACAGGGGTTTCTTCAGCTTCATTAACTATTCTGGAAAGAGCTTCTCCTTGCCTTGAATTCCACCTTGACTGTACAGATTTGTGTTCTGTTATGAGATCATTCCGTCAATATAAGCTTGTTTACTTCACAACTTCAGCAGTTTTGGAAGGCTCCTTTCAATATTAAAACATCCACCTTTTGCACTAGCAGATTCTTTTTCAGCGTGGAACTGCGAATTGCTACTGATGATTGTCAGTGTTTCTTTCTTTTGGGAAGATAATGTTTTGGTAGAATTGAATTCTCTGTTTTCTAATTTAGTTTCCTGTGTTAATTGGTTTCTTGCTGGATCCTGTCAGCCTCACTGTGATACCAGCCTTCTCAGAAGCTCATTTTGTGGATGTATTTAGAAAAGGCTCTCCTTCTTTCATGGAAAGAATTTTCTCTAGGGATGCTGCCAAGTCTCAGAAGACCAAGAAATGTTATGGCTTTGTATTTAAGTGTAATCAAACTGGCATTCATCATCATTTTGTCTCTTTAGAGCAGGAACAGCTCTGTAGATGAATATGTATTTTTGGCATTGGCTTTAACCAAAACTGAAAGTAATGGTATAAGTGATCTTGACTGCCATAAACACTGAACAGTAGTAGGGAATCAAAATTTCTGCAATTGTGCCTTCTTTCCTGGTAATTTCCAAGCCACTGGCCAATTTCATGCAGGCTTGAAAAGAATAAGAAATGTCAAAAATAACTGTAATTGCAATACTACAAGAATTGGAAGCGAGTAGGAGACACCCCCTCACATTCTCTCAGTGACAGTCAGTTTGTTGTTTATTGTGGTTTGGCAGCACTGGTTGACATTCAACTATGACAGTGCTGGATTAACTGGGGGAGGTGCTGTCTCCAGTTGGGTGGAAAGAAAATAGGAGAGCCAGAGTTACCTCTGTCAGGACTATGGGAGGGAGCAAGAGACAAAAAGCCAAACTCAAGTCTGTAAGAAACTGTGTGTCTTTAATTCTTGTTGCTCAAGAAGCAGCTTGTTTATATTGCAGTAATGAAAGAATCTGGCATCCTTCTGTTTCCAAAAACGTTGATGTTCGTGACCTAACTCTGGGCAAGGTTGGAAGGGCAGATTTTGAAGCACTTCTTGAAATGCTTCCTTGTTGTCAGTTTGGCACGTTGCTTTTGCTGGGGAAGGAGTGGCGGGATGCTGCTCCAGTAAACTGAAGATCTTTCCATGTGGTTGCCTTTGCAGTGTCCTGTGGCTGTCCCAAGCTGGGACTGCACTGCAGGGTCAGCACAAGGAAGTGATGGATGTCTTTCCTGGACTGTAAATCTGACCTTCCAGAAAGGAGGGGAGGGAACCCTCACATTTTGGTTATGCATATTGGAGCTGAGCATACTTGTAGCATCATCTGCAGTTTATTTCTTTGCTTTTCACTACTAACAACATTAAAAAAATTAGTATTCTACAAGCTTGAAAGACAGACTATTATCTAATTGGCTTTTGGTTAGGAGGATACTGATTTCTAGGTCAATGTAAAACAAATGAGCATTTAAATTGAAGAGGAGCAGCTGTTCCAAAGCCCCTTTCCACAGTGCCTGGTTTTGTTAAGGATAATTATGTCTAATTTTAAATTATGATAGCTTTGAGTATTGAGCTTTGCCTTGTTACATCCACTATCTCATTCTCCTTCATCAGTAAGAATGTTCTATCATGGAGCTAGGTTTCTGATTGGATTTATTTTTCTGGGCCTTTTGAATTATGAAGAGAAATTCAGCTTTAAGGATGGGGTTTTCAACACTTTCATGCCAATGTTACCACACTCACATTTTATTTTTCGAGGTCTCAAAACTGATACAGCGTGCCTGATTCCTGTGGAAAGATACTGCTGGGAAAATACATATTTATGTAAAAGTGTAAGATTTTTGTTCATATTTTTAGCTTGAAAATGGAAACGTCAGACTCTAGTGCTGAAAAATCCAAGAAAGCTCTTGTCAGCCTTGGAAGGAAACATATGCTAAAGATGTCCTGTGGATTACGTATTGCTTGTTTCAATTAACACATTGGTATTCTCTGTCAGTTCTAGAGACAAAAAGCCCAGGTGACAATTCAAATGATGCATGAAAATAATATTTCAATTTTTCTCTGGTGAGCTCAGATTTTTTTAAAACTAAGAACAAAAGATTTCAACTGCTTTGGTCAATAACTCAGTAGGATGTCTGAAAGCTTTACAGAACATAGATTGTAAAGATACTGCTGCTGCACTGAAGCACATTTGCTTTTATGAAACGTTTGTTTCTGGACATGACAGTATTGTAGTGTCACGCATAAGAGTTTTGTGTTTGAGTTTAATTTGGAGTAAAGTGTAACTGTATCAAGAAATGTAAAATATGTATATTTGCATACTAAATTGAAATACAAGCATTTTTTTACCTGCTACTTTTATGGAAGGAGACAGGTCTTCACATGCCTTTTAAAATAATTATTGTCACACTTTTCCTCTGAGAAATATTCTTTGAGTCTTTAAGTCAACAATTAGACTGTCTTTTGTTTCTTCTCCCCTGATTGAATGTAAATGGTTCTATTAAAAAACCAAAAAAAGTTTGAGAGATTGCCAAATTATTATTATGTCCCTACTTTTTTAAAAATGAAAAATAGCTTTCAAAGAAAAAAAACGACAACCAGGAAAACTCATAAAAATGGGAGGTCTGATGCAGATCCTGGAGAAGAGGGAGAACTGAAAAAAAAATTATCATTGTACCGTAAATCCTTGAAATCCTGAGTGAATTTATTCTTTTTATCTTTCTTTCTGTTTTTGTTCGAGTTTAGTGGATAAATGTTGGAAAATGGGATATCTATAAAAAAGCTTTTAACTTGTCTAGCACTCTAAGGTGATGACAAAATTGTGAGAAATCAATGGCAAAGTTTTGTCTGAGACCAGAAATGGAAGAATAAAAATCTGTCAGAACCCATCAGTAAAAAACTGCTGTGAGATGTCTCCCTAGATATCGATGTAAGCTTAATCAGGTATAAACAAGGAGAGTAGGAGAGAATAAAGCCCTCTAATTCCAAATGTTTTGGCTTATCTTCAAGTATTTATTTCAAAGACAGTGTTTGAATGTATATCACGTTGGTCTTGAGCCAGCAAAGTGGTACAACCTTCAGAGTCTTGTTTGAGCACTTTAATGTCAGCTGGAAACCATGGTAAAATTCATGGTATATTGAAATGAATTGCATGTGGATTAAGTTGGAAAAATATATTCGGTGCTGTAGACTCTGTTCTGAGCAGAATAATTAAAGAAAAAGCAGTTGTTGAGTTTCATGGCATTTTTCCTCATGGGTTTTTGCCTAATGAATGTGTATGACAGTGTGAATCATTATTTGTAACTATTTTACCAGTGTAATAGAAGAGGTTCCTTGTCTCATGAAACATCATGTGTTTGTTTTGAAGAAATGAGTGTCCAAAATGCCAAATATCCTACAGATACAAGTGGGAGGAAGATACAGTGAAATACAGTTTGGTTTAGTCTCATACCTCTGCAGTTTGTTGTCCTGAAAACTCTTTAATTGAGAAGTAGATGCCATCTCTCTATAAAAATTGTCCAGCTTCTACTTCGAAGTCAAATGTGGCTTTATTGATGAAGTAAGAATTGGAAGCAGAAAAGTTTGGGATGAGTTTGCAGAAAAGGGAAGTCTGTATATGCGAACCACTGCTGCTGTGGGGAGGCTGCAGGAAGAGAGCTGCTAGTCAGGAGTGTGGATGGTGGAGGAAATCTTCTGTATATAGTAAAATTTTGGGAGTATTTATCAGCCTGTGTTTGCATGAGATAATGAGGTGCATCTGTAATTTGTAGCTTTATAGAGCCAGTTTCTAGGGCAAAATAGCTTCTGGGCTAACTGGATTCATGATGTCTTTCCTGTGGGATTCTTGAAACTACAGGCTTTGTTTCTATAAACTTTCAGTAAATGTCAGTAGCTTCATTTGGGAAATGCACAAGTTAGAATTGAGTCCTTGAGCTTTGTGTTTGTTGCCATTCTGATCAGTTATTCATTGCTGAGGTTTGAGTCCTAATGTCTCTAAAGCATGAGGGTTGTCTTATAATAAAGTAAGAGAAACCTGATTTTGGTAATGTCATCAAAACGTTTACTAAACAGAAATTATATTTTCTTAAGGTTTAAATTTGCAGCCTATATTGAAAAAGGCTTTTCTGCCTATCAAAAACATGTTTCTTTTAAAAACGGCATTGTATTTGAAATGTAGCATGAGAGAAGCTGGTTTTCATTCCGTTCTAATGGCACTTCAACTCCAGAACACGAATTTGCATCGCGAATCCAACATTTTCTATAAATATTAAATTTAATTGGAGGTTCCTTTCCAAATATGTTAGCTTTCAAAGGGGCTTGAGCCAAGGTTCTGCCTGGAAGCTGGTGTCTCTTCTGCATGTACCTTCTCTGGTACAGTATGGAAACAGTTGGTCTGTAGATGAATGAACTCTTTCCTCCAGCCTTGTCGGCAGCAAATTTACATTTGTATGGAAGATGAGTGGGAGTGCCGCCTTTCATAAGGCATTGGATGTGGGGGATGGGGCAGTCTGGCCCAGGAATCTAAACCTAACAAACCGGGAACAGAAAATGCGCTGTGAAAGCCTGAGCACTGTGTAAACCTTGAGGATTTTAGACATTTTTTTCAGCGTTTCTTTTTCTGGGACAAGCCTCATAAGCGGTGGTTCAGGATGAGTTCCTGCTGTGGTTCATTGCTAATGCACAGCTTTGCT
>VXAZ01010407.1:379106-507479 GCA_013399875.1 Gymnorhina tibicen | reverse complement strand
ACAAAGTTACTTTTAACAAAAGCTAAAAATGTTCTCACGATGTAGTAAAACGTACANCTTTTAACAAAAGCTAAAAATGTTCTCACGATGTAGTAAAACGTACATTTTAACACGAGTAATTTGCATTCTTAAAGACACTGAGTTTAGGACAGATTAAGTGTTTTCCAGAAGCTCAAAATGAGATAGAAGTTTTCCTATGAAATGGAATGCAAACACACTGACTTATTGTAGGTTACTTTATCTCTTCACTTCCAAGTAGCTCTGGGAGAGGGGGGACCATGTAGCCCGCAGAGTTCGGGGCCCCAGAAGGGGCGGGGGGCCTGTCGCAGCCGAAGTGCCCATCGAGGCCGGCGTCAGAGGGGCAGCGGAGAAGCTGCTCGCGGGGGAGGCACCTTGCAAAGCAGCTGCTGTGGGGAAGGGCAGGGAGGGCGGCCTGCTTCGGGGGGAGCATCCTGCTCCAGGGGGGACCCGTCCTGCTCCCAGCGGGGAGCACCGTACAAAGAGTCCACTCCGAGAGGGGTCGGGGGAGCTGCAGCATTCCAGGAGCCCAGCAAGGGCGAGAGGCTAGCCGGGGGGGCATCCATGCCCGGGGGGCCTTTACCGGCCGTGGGGCCATCTGGAGGCGGGGGGCTCTGAAGAGCCGGGGGGGCGTCCAAGCCCGGGGGGCCAAAACCGGCCGAGGGGGCTGCCAAAAGCAACGCAGCCGTGTTGGCTCCTCCCGTGGGGGAGCGTTCTGCTCCGAGGGGAGCTCCGGAGGGGCATGAGTCGTGCCTGTAACACCACACGTGTCCTGAGTCTGTTACTCTGAGTTGAGGATCGATCCATTCCCTGGATCCATTCCCTGGATCCATGCCCAGGGTCATTATCGGTAGCCTTTCTAGCAGTCCCTGCAGCAGATATGCGCAGGAGTTTTTAACATCAAAGCCATTCTCATTTAGGAAACAGTTACAGGGTTTTTTAACCCATAATGAAAGTTGCTCCAACGTGGAGAATGTGCAGCAATACTTTTAAGCTGCACCCACGCTCCGGGGACACCCCTGGTCACAGGATACTCACAGTCCCGTGGTCCTCTGTCCAGCGAACACCACTGATCTAACTTTATAGGCTGTGCCGGTGTCTTGCTCTCCATCGGATTGTGGTCTGCAAAAAGTCCCCTGTCATCTGAGCAGGGTCTGAGCTCTGCTTTCTGCCCACAGTTGAGGGGTCCAGGGTCGTAAAGGTGAGTTGCAGTCCACCTCTTCATTGCAATCTGTTATCCTGTTGTTCTGGGTCTGCGGGGCTTTGTTGCCTCAACAGTCCTCCTCCTCACCCGTCATTCTGGCACCACATATTGCAATAATGAGCAACACAGAGTCCCCAGGCAGGTGCAAAGGAGAGCCCCTTTACTGCAAAAACCCAGCCTTTTAAAGCAGTTAGCCAGTTATCTGTTTACATAGTTTTAAGGCACAACAAACGTAGTTCAACCAACCACCAAACACCACGATGTGAGCACGCCATGGTCACACAGCATGTTTTTCTACCCTTAATTCAGCTGCGTCTCTTTCCCACAGTCCTTTTCTACTTAGCCGAAGTAACAGGCCTGAGCCATGATTTTACGAAGGCAACATGGTCTTCATGCAACAGGAGTCATCTGCAAATTTACTGATGGCAGACTCAATCCCCTAATCCAGATCATCAATGAAGATTTTAAAGAGGACTGTCCCCAACACAGATCCCTGGGGGACACCACTAGTGACTGGCTGCCAACTGGCTGCAGCACCATTCACCACCAGTCTCTGGTCCCGGCCATCCAGCCAGTTCTTAACCCAGAGAAGAGTGCTCCTGTCCAAGCTGTGGGCTGCCAAAGACAACATCCACAGCCTTCCCCGGGTCCACCAGGCAGGTCACCTGCTCTTCAAAGGAGATCAGGTTGGTCAAGCATGACCAAGCACCAAGCACCTCCTAAACCTGTGCTTGGCTGGGTCTGATCCCCCAGCCATCCTGTAGGTGCTGTGTGATGGCACATACTCTCCATTCCAAGGGAGGTTCCTGCCTTCCTTGGCAGACACTTGTCTTTCAAACCAAGACAACAGGGTGACCCAAGCTGTCTGTGAAGGTACCATGCACAGCTCTGCCCTGCTGCTAGATGTACCCACAGCCACACAGGAGCTTTACACTAAAGACATCCTGCTTATATTAACAGCCACTCATGCATTAGGCAGGAAAAAAGGCCAAATGTCCCTCTAAGACTTGTGTCTAAAGACTAGAAATTGCCAGAGAAATGTGTTACCTCTACTAATCAACTTCAAAAGCCTATTTGAATCAATTAGTTTTAACTTTCCAACCCAAAATGTGTTTATTGCTCTCAGTTAATTATAGGTTGGGGTGGGCTTTCTTCTGAAATACCAATGGACTAAAAGATTATTCATTACACCCAATTAAATGAACATTAGAGAGAAATGCCTCCCTCTTATCACTGAATCATTTCAGGAAAGTGGTATGTTCTGCTATATAGAAGGACAGGCAAGGTGATCACAAGGATTATCTAGTCTTGGAGTAATTAATTAGAAGAAACAGGTGCACATCAAAGAGACTGACATGCACAGTTGGGCTGGTGACAGAAACTGGTAACATTCATGGAGAAGGAATTAATGGAGTAAATCCAACATTTGAGCAAGGGGAAGGCAGCAGGAGTAGCTCTGTGGTAAAGGGCACTGTGCCTCCTAAGATCCTAAGTCATCCACTTCACGAGCACCATCTTAGACCAAAGGTCCCTCTACAGTCACCTCCTCTACACAGATAGGCCCTTCCATCCTTAGGGTTCCGCAGAAACTTATAAAGTAGGATACATTCAACTATTGGATCATCCGGAACTACAGAGATCATTATCCATCATCATCCATCCTCTAATCAACTCCTCTGCCAACCAGGCTCTTCAAGGTGAAATTCCTTTTATCTCCTCCACTAAGAGGGGAGTTGAGTCTGTCTTTGCTGAAGTTGCTGCACCATGAGACAATTTTGGCCAGTTTTCCCAAGGTAATGAGCCTTAGAATTCATAAAGATAATTTTTGCAGAACCTGTAAGAATTAAATTCACCAGAGTGGAGAGTGGCCCACGTTAATGACACACCATTGACCAAAACAGCGGCTGAACTAAACTGTTACACACTCTCCCTTGCCCTCAGCCTGGCTCTGTACTTCCCAGTGAGCAGCAGCACTGAGCATTGTCAGAGCTGCAATTAAATCTGGAAATGGAGAAAGCTATGGGACAGAAAAGAAAGCTAAAGAAAAACACAGCTCAGTTTCATTCTTAATGGAACATGCACTGCTAAAGCAGCATCTATTTCAGTGTATTCACACAGGAAAGTTGTCAATATAGCAATTTTTGTGGATACAGAATTTCACAACCAGGACATTTGAGTCCCTTTTAAAAATTAGGAGTATGTAAATCCCTAAAGAAGATAATACAGAGACCAGATTTCATTTACAGGATATATTTTAATTTACTCCTGTGGTGATTTGGATGAGTCAAAAGTATCTTAAAATGCTTCTGAAACTCCATTTGCAAATCTCACAGAGTTCAAACCACTTCCCTTTAATACACTGGCCATTGCTCTTCTTTAAATGTCATTATATTTAACATTTCTGCTTTGTTTCCTGTAGCATTAATCTCAGTTACTGACAGTCAGCAGCCAAACTCAAGATGAAAGGAATTTTCTTGCCATGAGTTAATGTATTTCACATCCTGATAATTCTTTCTTCATTCTTGTTGTTTTAAACAAAACTAGCTAAAAGCACCATTTTTGCCTTTGACTTATAACTGCTGGCTGATAAAACAGAAGCACATCCTAGGGGTACTTCATTATGTTATCTGCCCCCAGTTGTTTTTAAGACGATTAATGATTTGTTCACCAAAGCTATATAGTAACAACAAAAGTTCTTTGATATTCCTAAACAACAGCAATCTCCCTAATTTCTAAAAGCCTAGTATATAGACATGACTATGCAGACTGCTGTAAAATTGCTTACAGACAAATCCTTAATAAAGGACTACTGAAGAACCACTGATTTATATTTTATCTTACTTGCATTTGGCTATATTACTTCTTGTTTGTTTAAAAGAATCATTTTTAAATGATGGCTGCAACCCCTAAAGCTCTGTTTAATGACTCTTAACTTTAAGATATTCAAAGGCACGTAAGTACAGCATTTGCTAGTGTTGGCTGTTTGAGCCTCCAGTTTCCTTTCTTTGTTCCTTCTATCATCTCAGATCATGGTAAATCAGTAAACAGCAGCATTTTAGGAAGTATCTTAGAATTTCTTAAAATACAGCTACATTTTCATATTTACTGTGCACAAGCTTCCCATCACACTCCACTTCATGATTTGGCAGCAGTGCAGATTATGCTGAAGAGGAGGAACCAGACCTCATTTTTCCCTACAAGATCCGTAGCCTCTGATCTTCCATACCTTCTTTCACCTTGTCAATACTCCCTCTGCTTCGACCTCAGATTTTAACCAAGTTGCCAAAGTCATTGCTAAGAATGGATGATCTGAGGTGCAGGTTGCAGACAGGTAAGCACGGCTATCACTTGCACTGTCATGTGCTGCAACAGGCAGCCTGCTGCTCAAGGAACTGGCTTGGCTGAGGAGATGGTGTAGCAGTGACCAGCAGAGGCTAAATCATACTGCAGAGAAGTTGTGCACCAGAGAGTTTTGCACCAAGCAAAAAGAGAAAAACCAGTTCTCACCCCAAACAGTTTATTTCTGTAACACAAGAGGTGGATACAAACAGATGGGGAAGGAGGAGGGAATGAGAAGACACTCAGATCAGATCATCAGCACCCAAAGTGCTGTCAAGACTCTGGGAGGCAACCTGCCAAAACCAAACTTTAATGAGATCTTTAAGGGGGTGGATGCTCATTAATTTTAGACAAAAAATGTAAATATTAAGGGCTTACAAATCCAGTTCAGTTCAGAGAAGAAAATGCCATGCTACTGACTAAGAGGAACAGGATTGCCTCTCTGACGTGGGCACCAAGCAGCACCTGTTGGCTTAATGGTGCAGAAAGTTATCATGACAATGCAAGCTGCAAACCCAATGCCCACATGCCTCTGCTGGCCTTCTCCAAAGGAGTCCGGACAGCCCTGATACCTCCTCATCCTCACGTCCACATCACCTCTGGAAACAAAACAACTACCCAGGCCAGGAGGACATTGCAGAGCTACCTGATTTCCTAAGTGTACCACAGAGAGCTCTGTGATTGCTGTCCCTTATTCCTGTTGCTGTTCTATAGGCCAGTTCAAACAGCTCCAGGGCAGAGACTGGGGTTTTGTCACATGATTTTGGGAGTCAAATTTGCCAGATATATCACTGCACTAGGTGCCAACTCCCAGTTTGAAAAATGAGCCTTACAAACTTGATTCCCTTCAAAGACTAGAGGCATAATAGATGCCTAGATCTCTTTCAGAAAATGAGATCTGGACTTTATTTTATTTTTAAAGAAAGGTTTCCACTAGGCTTTCAGAAGATCAGGACTTTAAAGAATCTGGGGTCCTTTGAAAATAGAATCCGTTGATTTAGAATATTAATAAATGTTAAGATTCTTTTTCAACTGCAATTTTCAGATATAATTAAGGGAATTTTTATTATAAATCTAGAGAGATAGCGAACTTATTTTTTTTCTGTTCAACACAAGGTCATGGCTACACACAAAGAAGCAAGATAGATTTGGGGCACTGTTTGCTTAAGGGCTAATTCTCATTCCAAATAATGATTAACAGGAGATCAAAAAAGGGTGAGATTGAATGGAGTAAAGCAATTAAAAGATAAAATACAAATGGAAAACGAAAAGCATTTGTAGCCAAATGAATATACACCAAGTGACCAATGGTTTCAGGGGATTAGACTCTCACAGTAATAATTACATATTAGTAATCAGTAATGGCATATGTTCATTATTCAGCTGAAATGAAATAAAAGAACACACAACTCTCCCATAGTGGACATTCAGTTTAGATAAATTGCACTATGCAGAAACTTGGTAACAATGAATGCCCATTTGCAAGGTGGTTTTGCTACCTTTACTAGCCTGAACATCATTTTTGAGCACAGTTAGGATCGAGCATGGTTTGACCTGAGTATTTTGCAGCTATGAAAATTCTTGGGAAAAAAGATATTTATTAGATGTGGACACAGATACCCTTTTTTTCATGCAAATTAATTCCTTTTCAAGCCTAGCACACATGCTCAGGTTTACACAGTGCAGCTCAGAACAATCAGCTCTGTGTCAGGTTCCTAAGTCTCCCATTTTAACAGAAGTGCCCTGGAATTTGCTTTAGAAGCCTGTTCCACAGCATGACTAATCAGAAGGTGCTGCAGTTGTGCAACCATAGATTAACACAGTGTACTCTGTGACTGACATGTTCAATTCTAGATTGACCACAAACAGAGGGCTGTTTTCTTCCTTAAACTAAAGATATACTGCATCCTTACTGTACTATTCATTCATCCTCTTGACAGCTATGCTCTAGAAAGAAGTGCTGCAGTCAGCTCAGCTGTATCTATTTCACTGGCAACTCCTTCAGGGGAACACCCACACACACAGCTCCAAGCTTCACTGGACCTCACAGACTAAATAAATAAATAAATTTGGATGTTAGATATTTAAAGAAAATAAAAGTGCTATAGAAAGTGGTATAAGTGGTTCATCAGACAAATTCACTCTTCTTGTGTCAGAAAAGAATGGGAGGCATCTTTACACTTGTGTTTGGGAGGAGGTTAAACTACCTGCCAAGACTGTTTGTCACTGAACACCAGAAATACTCCATATCTACCTGGACAGAAGACTGTGTTGAATACAGCATTAGCACATCCTGCTTAGAGCAGGAACTAGAAGCAATGGTCCATACTTGGGATGAGACTTGAAGTACATCAACATGAGAGATAAAATTGGAAATTTCAAAAATGCCTCTCAGTGCCTCTCACTTCCTACTGACAGATGTTTCTCGATACAACTCCAGCTCACTTGTGGTGCACAGCAAAGAACCAAACACCACAGAGAACTCAGGCTAGGGGAGAATGAGGGCATCAGGCAGATACAAACTACAGCTCTTCTGAGCAGCGTTTCTGAACCCACATATGGACTTTTTTCTTAATATATAATTCCTTTATGAAAAAAATGTATTAACCAAAAAGTCAAAGCTTTTTATCAAAATGCTACTTTCTTAGAAATTTTTCAGTCACTTTCAAGGATGGGAAAAGACACTGTGGTTTGCAGTGTGGTGCCCTTCAGCCTGCACGCACTCTCAGCCGAGGCAAGGCTATAATTAGTCTGTACTGCAGCTAAGCAGGAGAGTCCACAGAGCTACTAAATACTTCTCATCTGAGGGAAAGTAACATCCAAATGCCCACAGAATAACAGAGTGAATTTTGTGAGCAAACATAGAGAACCTACAGATGGTTTACGGTACAACAGAGTAAGCAACTCAAACCCGAACTGGACCAAATCCCCTGCTCATTCGTTCCAGTAGAAAACAGAAAACATATTTACTGGTTGAAGGTAGAAACAGAAGCAGAAACCTACTGCCACTATCTGCTGTCAGCAGCAGGAAGAGGCTGGAGCAGGAGGTTGGCAATGAACACTCCAGGCAGGAGAAATGGCAGCAGGGAAAGTAGGCAGAACCGTCAGTAGCAGACACAGGTACAAGAAAGGCTGTCTTAATCAAACCCAAAATAATTCTCTTACTTTTCATGTAAGAACACCATCAAATATAAAATAAAAAAATGTACAATTTTCATTCTTCTGATGTTCTATGACATCCTGCCCTGTTCCTGGCACTTGTTTGCATATGCCTCATCAGAGCAGACTGGGGCACGACACTCTGATGCATCATTAGAAAGGACAAAGCCTACTGAGTACAAAAATGTCACCAGCACAAGACATGTCCCCTCCTCTCTCTTCTTGATCAAATGACAGCAAAACTGGAGCTTTTTTTTTCATCAAATTGGGCCAAGAGAAGGAAAACTATAGAGACAATCCATTACATCATTAGAAGTAATTTTATAGCAACATAATATAACACAGAAAGTGTTACAAAAGAGTGCAGATTTGGGGAAAGACTGAGGAGTCTGGTAGAGGAGTATAAAACAGAATATACATGTCAGACATTCAGGTAAGTTACCTGTGGTGCCATTTCTTCACAAAGAATCTCCTATCTTTTCCCTCCATCTCAAACTATATACGTGCCATCTCACCTCTGAGCTTGCCCCTTCTCTTTGCCTCAGTCAGTCCTACTCAGAGCCCTCTTCAGAGAGGTGCTCATGGTGCTTACTAAGCCCATAGCAACTTCTATTTTCTATCCCTTCTCAGCTGTTTTTGGCATTTTCTAGTCTCTCCTCTTAGAACACTAGCATGATTCAGTCATTCCCATTTTAAAGCACCTAACCTTCAACTATAATTGGGTCTCCCACTTAATTTCCTAATCCACTTCTTGCCTATTTCTATCCCTCACTGGCATTTTTCTAAATTTGTTCTAATGAAGATGAATGAGTCTCACTCAGGTCTCAGAAACACCACTCTGCTCCCACTGCTTTGTCCAATACTTGCATCATACAAGACCATGCTGATACTCTTGAAGTTTCATCTTTTAGCAATCCTTCTTCTCCTCTCACTTTTTGAGGTAAATCTTTGACATTATCTTAGGTGCATTATCCTCACAAATTCTGGCAAGGGTCCACAGACACAATGACTTTGGTCTTCATTTTCCCCTCCCATAGCACTTTCCCAGCTGCAAGCTCACAGTTTGTCAGCAGAGAGGGGATCTGAGTCAGAGATCTGCTGTTTGGTTCAACAAAAGAAATTTATCTGCATTCAGAAGTCTTTGGCCAGCTTTGACTCGTCTGAACACTCATGGTATAATTTATTCAAATCAGCACAGGGTGATTATATTCAGAAATACAAAACAAGGCTCTTAACTACAGATAAATGGTATAATGGTAACTCTACAAGATTACAAAAATACCAATAAAAATTTGTTCATGGAATAAGCAGTCATGTGAATAAGCACCTGAGTGATAGCAAATTTTCAAAAAATCTTGAGTGCTGCTTCCTGCTATGAATAACAGCTAGTAGGAGGGTGCAAGGAAGGACTATTCTCAACATCTCAATTCCAGCCTGAGCAGCAGACAAAATTATCCAGTGTCTCAATGTACAATTTCCTGTGCATCATAATATAAAATCATTGAACAAAATCTTCCCTACTTGACTGTCACTTTAATAAAAATTACAGCTTCAGAAAAACCCATCATCTTAATTTGTGCAGAAAAGAAGACAAGTCTTAAGACGTGTTTCAGTGGCTTTAACTGAAAGAGCAAAAGCAAAGCAGAAAGCATCATGACAGAGTTAAAAACTGCTCAGGCTATGAAGCTCCTACAATGAGTGTCTTATCCTCACCTAGAGCAGATGTTAACATGTCCATTCTGGGGGATGAGCCACAAAATCATTGACAACACATCCCTAACCATGAAATGATAGAAAAATAATTTAAGACACAGCTTCTCTGACTCTGCAAAGTAAAGGAAGTTATCTTCATTAGACTTAGAAGAAAATACAGATACCTGTACTTTTGTTAAGCACTCCTATATCAAAACCAAGAAGAAATATATTTTGTGAAGATCTACAGTGATGGAAAACTGTTGTAATCCATTTACTGATGTTATCAGAGAAATGGATAATTGAAACTGCATCTCTAGATATTCTAGAAAGCACCAAGAACAACTACAAAGTCTGGAAGCATAGGGTAATATTCTCAAAAAACCAGGTTGTAACTCTGAATTAATTCATGGCGAGGTACTGGCCAGCTGTTACTGGGAAGTTGTTCTTCAAAGGGC
The DNA here is from genome assembly GCA_013399875.1 of Gymnorhina tibicen. Taxonomy (NCBI): domain Eukaryota; kingdom Metazoa; phylum Chordata; class Aves; order Passeriformes; family Artamidae; genus Gymnorhina; species Gymnorhina tibicen. The sequence goes on along the minus strand of VXAZ01010407.1, from coordinate 497,609 downwards.
CTTCCAGAATCCAGTGCATAGGACAAAAATAACACCCATCTGCATCTTTTGTACAACAAAATGAAATGGCCATCCCAATTTCTCCAAGAGACAGAATGTGACATGAGTACAGGACTGCAAAATATGCATCTTCAAATTCTGATCCTTGGGCAGATAGTCCTTTGCAATTTTACCTGGAAATGTACTGTGTGCTTTGGGGATGACACACTGTCAGAACCAGCCTTTCTCACACTGGCACACCTCCTGTAGCTAAATATGAGCTCAGAGAGGCTGCACTTTAGCTACTTGAAAGCTCACAACAAAGCAATGGCAATGATAAATAAATAATTTGTTGAATTTTCTTTTCACTTACTAGTGCTACAACTGTCAATCACTCCAAACTTGGAAACATTCCTCACTGGCAATAAATTGCAATTTCAGATCAGCTTCACCACTGATATAACAGAGCACTGCTTGCATTTTGGTCTTTTTGGTTAACAGCACATCTTCATTTTCCTCCAAGATATCCCCAAAATACTTCATGCTTTCTTGCCAATGGGATTATTATGAAAAATAAAAGTAATTTTTACTTGGGTTCCACAATACTCCAGATGTGAAATAAGCCAGTAACTTACATGAGAAAACTACAAAAGTACTAATTCAATTCAGCCACACAACAGAATACCTAGGTATTATTTGACATATTCAACTGTTACTCACATTATATGAAGCACTAAAGATATTTATAACAGTGACTGATTCATTCAATTTCTTTTAGATTCAATGCTTAAGAACATGAGAGGTTTGAAAGTGATGCTACCATCAAGATTTTAGGCTGCTTTAGGAATTTATTTTTCTAGAGAGTAGGCTATGTAAGCCTACACATTCAATAGAAACTCCCACAAGTCAGGCTTGCGTGCAGACTCTGAAAATCATGGTTTAAGAGAGCCTGAAAAAAGTCTGGAGCAGTCACACAGACTCCCATGCTCCATTCATTACTTCATTAGTATCATAGCCACAGTCTAAGAATTCATACAAAGAAGCTGTCAAAGGAATTTGTGTCAATTATCTCTTCCTTACTTTTTCCTGCACTAGGACTCCGAGAGAAAGGACCTGAACCATATCTGTGATACTTTTCCTGAGAGCTCATTCCTGTTCCCATTTCAAGAGTAAGGTATTTTTAGTTGTCTTCATGGAAGCTGAGCTGGATTCAGTCCACTCTTATTTTCCTCTCCCCGTTGGTCATTTGGCAGCTCACTTAACCCCTCAGAAGCCCCCAGCACATACTGGAGGTGAAGGGGCAATGTTGCCTTTCTGAGTAAAGTCTTTCAACACAACACTCCGATCGACCTGTGAAAACTTGTCTCGTCACGAATGGCTCATTCTCTCATGTACCAGAGTGGCATCTCACATTTTAGAATAGAACAGACTGTTGCAGATGGAAGAGACCTACAATGATCATCCACTCTGACCAATTTAGGTTGACCAAAAGTTAAAGCGTGGTCCAAATGCCTCTTAAACACTGACAGGCTTGGAGAATCAACCACCTCTCTGGGAAGCCTGGTTCAGTTCTTGAGTACCCTCTCAGTAAAGAAATGCTTCCTAATCTTGACTGAACTGTATAAACTCGGTGCTGTCCAGAGATTTAAATGTTCTGACATGCTTACACATCTGCTAGCTTTAAAATATATTTTCAAAGACACCTCAAAACATATCTTCAAAATGCAAGAGATTTAAACAGATCACAGCAAATTCAAAAAAATATGAACATGGAAATGCCACAGGGCAGAACACAGCCATGTCCTCAGCTGCTTGTCTAGGACTTCCTAATAGCAGGAGAAAGGCAAGTCAGAAGCGTAGCAACGCTTCAGCGCGTGAAGAACTGAAATGCCTCTCCCTCTGTACCTGAGTTACACTAAGAGGAAGGACTGTTAAACACCAAAGTTGGCTCAGATGCACAACATTCTGAAAGTGATCTGAGCCCTCTAGTGATGGAGAAAAATAGTGAACTGGCCACTCCTTTGAGTAAGAAAAAGTTTCTTATTAGACTTAAAGAAATGACAATACTTTGCCAACTCCTTAAGCAAGTTACATCCTGGCATTTTCCTTATGCTAAAACATAAGGTAACAATACAGCTGAGCCATACATGAATAGTACAGAATTTATTAAGTACTCTTCACCCATTTTATTTTTATATTTGACATTTTTTCCTTTATGGGAAGTGCTATGACCCTAGTACTACACTAACTATGAAATCCACTAATAGATTGTGAATTGTTAGCTCTTTTCCAATGATATTCTATGTCATCTCCCATGATCAAGCAAAAGTTTTATAAAAGGAACAAACTAACTGAAGATGAGAGCTGACCACAAAGACTTAAAAGCACTGTTAACACATAGATTAACAACCCAATAGTTCCTTTTCACCCTATTTTCCAGCTCATATAACTGACCTTACACTCACAGTATTGATCTCAGCCAAAATGAAGCAGGTTGGTTGCCTTTTAAAAATTTGAGCAAACAATCCTTCCTGCACAAGCTTCTGTCAATCTTCAGCATTATACATCACCTCAGATAAAAACATATGGTAAAATCTGCTCTGTAGGAAAGACTGTTGGTTTAGGGTGGCCCAGTCAGCATCCATGGGCCCAAATCAGCCTTGGGAGCCCAGAGACCCAGAGGGGCACAGCTGGACACCCAGCCTGGCCACCACCGAGCCACAGAAAGCCATGCCTGCCATGGAGACACCTCTGCAGCATCCCACATCCCAGTTACATTTGCAAGTCTGTGGAAGGGTTCCCCTAGAAGATGTTCTAACGCTTGTTAAGTGGTCTCATTTCTCATGGTAACCACCACGCCAGGCTTCTGAGAACCATATTTTAAGTCTGATGTACAACTTAAGGCCATGATTTTTCCAAAGGTAGGAGAATCCATTTTCTTTTACTGCAGAGAGCCCAGCTCATGAATACTCCCTTTAGAAACAAGTTCTTGAAAACAAGTTTTCAGGTACAGCTCCTTGGTGAAAAACCCTGCTCCATGCCTGCAAAGAAGGTGCTTTGTCTCACACCCAGGCCTCCTCTAAGTACCTCCAAGATTAGTATTAGCTGAAGGCTTTTTAGCAACTCAGTTTTGGAGTCAAGTACCTACTGCTGAAGCATTCCTTTTAATCCATCCCAAAGTGATTAGCAGCACACATTTGAAGAGAAGTCAGCAGACTCCCACTGCAGAGAAATCTGAAAATCCCTGTGTGAGACCTCAAAACGAGACAAGATAAAAATATTTGAGATAAGGAAGGAAAAAAATTTTGGACCATCAAACATTGCTAGACACAACTTAATTAATACAGGAGTAACAATTAAGATTAAATTTAGATACACAGATGTAGAGCTTGTGGTGATATTCTTAGTTAATCAACAGAATACAAATAAACTGGGTGTGCCCCAGAAATCTTTATGAATACAAGGATACTGACCCTTTGAATTACTATGCATTATTTGAAGACTAACCTATGTAAAACAGGCTTTGGTTAGACACTCAAAAATGTCATTTTGCATTCTTTTTAGAGCACCCCAGAGGACAACTTCATGTGTGTAAACAAACACTCCTGGATAATCCTTGCTGATACTAATAGGAGCCCCCATTAACCACCTGGAAAAAGATAATGATTACCTATTTAGATTAGACCTCATTAATTAGCAGCACTGCTAATATAAACAGTTAAATGCTAAGCACTAAAACCAAAACAAAAAAAATAAAATCAAACAAAAAAGGAAGAAGGGGACCAGAATGTGAGAAGGACTGTAAGCTGCGCCTGTTACCACAAAGAAGTGCTGCAACAAAATAGGACGTTAAATTAGTTTCAAGAGACTGCAGTGGTGCATGAAATTATTTCTTATGGCATGCTGCATAGATCCATCCCCTGTGGGAATGCAAACCTCAAACAGAGGTGGCCACAGAAAAAGGTCTGTTCACAGGGGTTGCTTGAATCAAGATGCCTGAAGACACAGGGGCATATGAATTTCACTAACTGCTTTATTTCTGAAACACCAGTTTAAAACAGCAATAGTGGTTGAGTTTAGATCACTTTCCATGAATAATTGTCTGGATTTCTTTTCTGCAGAACCGAGTTCATGGCTAGATTTCCAATATTATTAGAACTTTAAATCTTTTTCCATACTGCTATTGCATTGATGGGTCAGGCAAAACAGTATTTTCTCCACAGCCATAAAGTAGTAGCAAAATGAAAGCCCATCAAGAAGAAAAGAACATATTAAACCCACCTCGTAGCAAGCATTATGAACGGAGTTTTTTATATTGTCTTAGAAGAAAACCTGCACCCTTGTCTCCTTCTGGATGCCAGCTGCTCTCACTGCATAGGCAATGTACTTTCGGGAGAAGTAGGCAGCTGCTTACAGGAACAGTCTCTGCTGAGGTTTGGACAGTGACCACCACCAGTATCTTTCTGCAACAGCTGAACCCCAACTTACAGGACCAGGTAAAGCTGCAAGCCCCAGGGGTGACTGCAGTGACAGGAAAAGTGATTCAGGCCAGGGGACACAGGGGTTCCACTCCCCAACCTTCCACAACCTGCAGCCTCACCCACAACAGCCTGAGGTTTCTTCTTACTCTCTACTGTTAGGATGGTAACAAGTCCCAAACACAAAGCTGGCAGGAGAGACAGGGTTTGCAGGGGGGCAGCACCCCCTCACCTTGAAAACAAGTGAGTGCAGCCAGCAATGTGGAGCAGACCTGTGCAGGTACTTCTGATGGCACAGGGCTACGCTCAAGCTTACGCACGTCCAGGCGCCTGCACGCCTGGTACACACACACCCTTGCCTCTACTGCTGGCCTGAACCCTTGGTGTGCCAACATATAGTTCTCTACAATTTCCAGTATTGTGATTGCCAAGCAGTAATTGATAGCATTCTCCTCATTAGAGCCATTTTCAGCAGTGTCACGTACTGTCCTTTTTCACTGCCATTTCCAGATATGAACAAGACCTTTTTGACACATGTAAACATAACGTCCCAAATAACTAGATATTAATAACTACTATTTCTAGGATTAGTTGTCAACATTTAACAAGAAACTCATCAAATAAAGCAGGAAGAGAGAGTTTAAGCTTTTCTCCAAACACAGTGGACCATGCTGTCAGATAACCCAAGATACCCTCCTTTTTTCCTAATTTTCCAATTCAATAGAAGGTTAAAAGTGCCTGCAGGACAGTTGTTGATCAAATTTAAATCAACAAACAAGAGATATAGAGAAGAATGACATCACACAGGCCTACCACATCGGGAGCTCAAACTTCACATTCTCCCTTGAGGCCTCACATAAATTCTGTCCAGTTCATAACTACTGGTGGAGTAATGATCCTACCTGTCGTGATGTCACTTGTCTGTGTAGAAATTGTATTATCTCAGTGAAGCTAAGGCCACTCCAAGGAGGAAAATATCCAAATGCAATCTACACAGGTAGAGTAAAAGTTAGATCAAGAGCAGCCCTGAGGCCAAGCTTAGATAGTAGATGTTTTCATGCCCCGTGTTCTTGCATGGCCGAGTAGAAGTAGGGCACAGCAGTAGCCTAAGAGTTGGGTAGCTGAGGGGGTTCAGTCCAGGTAATCCTTTGGGTGAGAAACTTGTTTGAATAGATTAGGAAACAAGCCAGCAGAGCTTTACCATCCTCTCACAGTTAGTCAGAAATTGTCCAACAGCAAATAGAGTCCAGGGAAAAAGACTTCACAAATGTGAAACTGACTACAGGAAGAGCGGAAGGCTCTTTGTAGCACCACAGACACACATGGGGTGTCGCTTTGGCCGCTGGCCGCCCGGAGGCCTCGGCAGGCGACAAGGTCCGGTGTCCCGGTCGACGGGAGAGAAAGCACCTGCCCTGTCAGCAGCTGGTGGCTCCCTGCAGGAGACCCACAAGCAGGCAGGCTGCAGCACCGCTGTTGCCAGGCAACTGAGAAGCAGTAAAGGGTCGAGGAACCTCTTTCTTGTGCTCAAAGTTCCAACTTTATTGTCCCGCGAGGGAACAACAAGGTAACAGACGAACAAGTTGAAGGGCGAGCGACAAGAAAAGGGCGTGAGGCGGGGCCCGAAGCCTCTTTTTAAGGGGTACCAAAAAGGGGAGGAACAAGGGGTACAAACCAATAGGGAATTGATGGGGAATGACAGATAACAAATCAGGGGAATACAAAGGAGGGACTTACAAACAGAAACCAATCAGCAACCGAAGAGAAAAGAACTTTCCAGACCAGATTGCATATGCAATGAAGGTAATGAATAAACATGACAGGCAACTAATAGAGAATGAGGAACAGAAGAAGGGTCTGGAATGAAGGGAGGAGATGGTGGCGACTCTACTCCCCCGACCCGCCCTCCGGGTCGGAGTCATAGGCGGGGAAATCCACCCACTGAATGCTGTCCAGCCGCGAAGTGGGCTGAGCCACCGCAACAATGGGGTGCTCTGAAATGTAATGTACATTTTGGAATGCATGTTCAGTCTGATGAACACTCAGGATTTAGGCCATATATGACTGCCTTCCCAAAACTACAAAAACTGAGTGCTAAAAGGTGAAAATCAGGATTAAATCCACCTGTTAATGCAGATAAAGCTGATGACTCAAATCACAGGATTGTAAAGCAGTGAAATAGAGAGGCACCAGTTGCACTAATCTTTTTGCAGACTCTTATCTGTTTAGATTGATGTATGAAAACACAACAATCTCAGCAAGGCTAGACCTTGGGAAGCCTTTCACCATTACATTTAATTTAAAAGCTTTATAATGCTTATTAATAAACTCATCCAGTTAATTACACTATATTATTATTACTGAGATAAACCTCTTGCTTGCAAAGGAAGGTCTAGGAAGATAGCAGTATTAAGTGACAAGCATGAGAGATTAATTTATAAAATATTCCTTAATGTCTGACAAACTTTTAGACACTAAGACTTGCTAGGCAGTGACTCAAATTGAGCTCAGCTTGGATATTTGCCAGGTAAAGGCTCCCTATTATCTAACAGCCCTTTTTCCAAATTAGAACTAGATGTGATTCAATTCTTCTTCCAGTGGAGCACAGAAAACTTTTGCTGAGCACAGTTGATTAAATAAGCTTTCCTAAATAGTTTTGTATTCTGAGTACTTTCTTCATTTGCATGTGGCCAGTGATTTACAGAGGAGTAAGTTCATGTTATCTGGCCAGGAAAGTGGGAAGGAGACAACTTGTGATGGGGCCTGAACCTACCTGCACTTAAACCTATTGCAAAACTCAAAAATTCAGTGTAAAAGTTTAGACTAACCGACCTCCCATTCACCATAAACACAGATGAACACAAAGGATACTGGCACAAAATTATTTGTATGGATGGCACAAAATTATTTGTATGTTACTACTGCCCCCAGGAACTCAATGCTGTTAATGCTGGATATCCTATAGCACACACACAAAGCTCATAAAAGACTCCACTCCACTCAGAGACTCTGAGTCTCACTTTTTTTTAAAAAATTCAAGCCAACTGTTGAAGTTGTCCATATAGATGTAATTCAGAGGACCTGGAAGAGATTTCATTTTTGCTGTCACTAAAGAGAAAACTTCTGAGCCTCTCAGAGGCATTGGAGAGGAAAGTAGAATCATTCTAGTGGTACTACAGTATTTCACAAAAAGTTACAACCTGATGGTATTCTGCAAGAAAAAAGTGGGAAAGTAATTACTAACATTTTTAATTGGGAATTTGACCAAAATGTTATACAGCACATAATATTATTCAACATTAATTATTTTTTCATTATAGCAGGTTGTTCTCTAAGATGTTTAATTTCCAGCATTTTTGACAGCACTGAGAGCAGGTCTAGTACCAAAAATGGCACTGCTTATGTTGGAAGCAAATATCAAGTGCAGATTTTATTTGTTTTAAAATACTTGCTTCCAGGCAAAAGCAAATTCTTCACATCTTACATTGCTCCTTGCAAGAATGGACGGCAATACTTCTCCTTCTATAACTGAGTCTGCATATAAGAACTTAATCCTGGAAGGACTGACCCCACCTCTCAGGTTTTCACCCTGGAAAGAGACTCTTTGCATTTATTTATTTAAGACAAACAACCAAAACCTCAGAAACCAAAGCAAGAAAGCTGACAAAATGTGATATGGTGAAAACCAATGAAAAATACCTGCTAATACAATTGTTTACACAGAATTTTTTATACAATTGACTGTCACTTTAATAGAAAATAAGATAAAATATAACTAAATATAAATAAAAATAAAATTAAAAAAAAACTATTAATGTTATTTAGAAATATATGTTGAGACAGAGGGATGCTGAGCAAGTTCATACAACAGGTAAGCTTTAGGATTTGAATAATCAATGAACATCAGCCTCCATTCAAAATCTAGGTTAGCATTAGCAAAGACCAAGCAAACCTTTTTATAATACTGTTACGCAAGATGTGATGTATCCCTCAAGAAATCACGGATTTTTGTTCTTCATTACAAGCTCTATCCTTCTGAGGTGAAGGTGATAAATTAGTTAAAAGCACAGAGCAGCCAGAGAACTGAAAGACGTAAGCTTCTTCAAGAAGCTGTGAAACTTCAAGAGGCTGTGTTAGAGCCTATGCCAGCAGCTCTTGCCAAACACAAGCACAATTAAACAAAGCGAGTCTGCAAAAGTCTGCAGGGAAAACAAAAAGGGGCAGAGAGATAAGGAGATGGGAAATGCTCATCAGATCTCATGTCTGAACTATGAGACAGCACAAAATAGGGTGGTCATGTAGCAGAGAGCAAAAAGCAAGATTATTAAGCAAAACAGAACACAAGAGATGGTAAACTGATACAGAAATGTTGTAAGAAAAAACAGGTTGGTGAAGGTACAGATCTTCTCAAAACCCTGAGGATGTATCACACAGAACATCAGGAAACAAGGCAGCTATGTGATTACATGCCCAAGAGGAAAGCAAAGCTATAAGGAGGAGATAACTGGTGATAGGAGAACAGCAGATGTTCTCCCTTGAGGATAGTCATGACAGAGTTTGCATGTCACTGAAAACACTGTTGGGAGGGCTCTGGTTTGGTTGCAGGGGCGGGTGCCTCTGTGTGTGTGTGTGTGTGTGTGTGTGTGTTGACGAGCTTACTTAGACTCCCCTTGGTAATCATATCGTGGTATCGAGAAAGAATGGTAGGAGGAACAAACAAAACAGCTATCTGCATATGCTTGAGTTATTAGTGCAAAGAGAGAACTTTGCAGAGCTCAGTAGTAATTACTTGGCATAAAGGGGGACAGAATCATGCAGCTGTAAAAAAGCCCCAAAACAACAAAACAAAAACCAAACCCACTGTAATAAACAGCCTTCCAACTAGCAAGAACTATAAACCCTTGGTACTGCTGATCCTAGGAGTGGCAACACCCAAATACACGCTGAGGGAAATACATTATTAGAAAGAACTTTATCAGAAAGGCACAGCATAAAGTAGGAACAAAAGAAATGGAAGAGAACTGGAAACAATGCAATTTCACAAGCATCTATCAGTGCTGATGCCCTCATGGCCCTCCCCATGACCCTCTCCTTTCCTTCTAATGGATATCTTTTAATCCAACACCTTCCCCACAAAAGCACAAGAAATAACACTGTGCAAGAAACCCCCCAGACTGCAGTTTGTATTCCAAAAGCCAGGATATTTGTGCGCAGCTTAACTCTGGGCATCTTCTGCTCCCACGCAGAGAAGACTCCAGCTGCCATTAAGGTCCCACGTCACCACAGCACTGCGTGACCTGCAGGAGCCCCAGGAGGGAGCAAACAGCCTCAGGTTAGCTGGACCTGGTGTCTCCAATGGCTCTGGGACTCTGCTGCGCCCTGTGTGGGCTCCCTATATTGGCTACACCCCATGCAGCAATGCAGCAGGTCAGAGTGGGTTACACAGCCTGTGGCTGGTCACATTTCACCATGTTCCTTAAACCTTGTTTGGTGAATGTCTGCTCCCACAAACAAAAGCAAGTTTGGCTTTTGTGTTAAAGAGCTGCCTGTGCTTAAAACTCTGCCCATTTATGGTAATGATGCAAATAGTGAACCAATGTGAAAGGGTTAAATTACAAAAGCCAACTAAATACCAACTGTTTTCTCCTTCATTGCTAACCTCCTCTCTTGCTGCTGCCCCTGCTCCTGAGCCTGGGGACCCACCAAGGGTCCATGCTCCAAATGTGCAAGATGCCAGTGCTATGGCAATACAGAATACAAGATGATGGCCTAAACTTGCAAGGTTCATATAGACAGAGGAGGGTTTGACCATCCAGAGAAGGCCAGGAAGCTTCCCCAGAAGGTAGAGTGAGACTAAATCACAACATAAAATCAGAAAAACACTGAAAGACCCCAAGCCCATTTGTTCTGAATTTGAGGTAAAGCAACAGATTCTGGAAACTTTCCTGAGAAAGATCAGGAGCCACTTTTTGCCTGCAAGCAGCCAGCCCTCAACCCTTGTACATCTTGGAAAGCCGAGCAGAGGCCACAAGTGTCTCCAGCCCAAACCCAGCAATAAAAGCAACAACAAATAAATAATCCTAAATGGAGGGACAGATAGCAGAGGGAAAGAGACACGCACCTATGTGGGCCTTCTCTGTTGCCCTTTAGTCTCCTTCATTTTCAAAGGACAGGATTTTCAAAGCAGTGCTATTTTAAAAAGCAACAGTTACTAGAGAGTCTGTACTAATTGGACCCTGTCTCTCCAGAGGTTTTCCAATACTGACACAGTGTTAGTATTCCTCTTAACCTTTTAATATCATAAAGCAAGCATAAGCTCTAAAGTGAGATCAAGTAAAATACCCATGAAACTAGTACTTTAATCTAGTGCAATGCACTACCAGTTCTGCAGTATGTTTTTCCGACAAAGAAATCACAATCAAGTATCAAGGGATTTATCAAGAAACAGAACAAAAGTGAAGCAAATAAGGATTAGAGGGAAGAGGATGGTAGAGAAAATTTTTAAAGTGCTGCTGACCCTCCTCTATGCAGGGTATCATGGTCCCCCCAGCATCCCTCTGTCAGTTCTGAGTGTGCTCTGCAGACAGGTCACAGCATGAGTCCATCATCTAGCATGCAGCTGTGTGATCTGTTATCCAGAGGCAAAATTTTAGATCTAATCAGCATTGCCTATCTTACAGAAATAATGAGAAAGAGTATGCCCGTTCCATAACTGAATGTCATTCTGCAGTAGCTTCATTGGTCAATCTTATCTTCAGAATTATAAATCAGAGAGACAGATGTATAGCCTGGGAAATTTTCCATTTTCCTCAAAGAAAAAATGGCAAAACAGAGACTACTCAGCACTGCCTGCTCTCAGAAGCCAGAACTATAAAATGCTACCAGCAGCACGGAAGATGATTTGAGTTTACTTTGTATGGGGATCAACTGCAGCAGAAAACACTTTGCTGGAGTTCTCGGGCCAGCCAGCTTCTTGATAACCAATAAATTAAAATGTCCTTTCTGACAGCCACTGCACAGACTTCTCAGCAGGGAAATGTTTGTTTTAACTGAATTTATTTCCTAGGCTCACAGGGGAAGGAGAAAGAGAACTTCAAGCTTTAAATGTACTGTATAGCATGCTGGTAAATTTATATTGACTGGTAGAAATGCATTATGGTCAGTGTTCCTCCACTGTTAGTTGCAAGTGTCTTTAGATCTTCAAATATTCTATCATATGTCTTTCCCAGTGGCTCAGAAAAGGAGAATGTTATCCCAAACCACATTGCTCCATTAAATACAAGCCAGCTTTTCTAGCACTCAAGTTAACTTGAGAAATCTGATATTATCTGTGCCTATATATTTGACAGGGACATTTTAATGTTGGACAAATATGTTATGAATTTTTTAAAAAACCTAAAGCACCAAAACAACAACAACAGCAGCAAAAAAAACCCCATGAGTTTGTAATAAAACTATTACTCATCAATTATGTGCTAGAGCACTACTCCGCAGCAAATTTTCTGAACAAGAGTACAAATAAGGTCTCGGATTTTTCTTGAGTTTATAGTTATAGAATTATCAGAATGCCTGAAGCAAACAAAAAATAATGCACCAGCTAAGAAAGCTTTTCTTGATTTAGAAAGAAAGGATGGGCCATGTAGTCACTACAGAGCTTTTTTGCAGGGTTCATCAAAGGTACACAACAAATAAGCAAACCCAAGAGCCACAAAAGTGCCTTCACCATGAACGCCCTTCAGATCCTCCAGTGAACAGGACCTCACAGGCAAAAAGGTATATTTCTGCTCACTGAAATAGACCTATGGTATTTTCAGTAAAATATATTTTAAACAGGCATAAGTTCTTAATTTCTTTTTCAATCCTGCATGTCAAGGGATCAAACATTGGATTATTTTGTGGCAACTCTTCCCTCAGTCTACACTCCAGCCAAACTGTCAGTCTCTTTAGGTGCTCTCTTTAGGATTCACCTAATCTAATACAGGCATGTGGAAATTTGTTGTCTATGTATTAACTTGTCACCTTAGGCTATCTTTATCATCAAGAGGGAGAAACAGGCATCTTCAGAGGGAAATTCACCTTAGCCATACCTAAGTTAAAATTCACATATGAACCTAACCTTCAGGTATACAACATTTCGTAAGTATAGTTTTTCACCAAGCTCAGAGTATACCAGTCAGAAACTAGTTATGGTCAGAGGTGAAAGCAAAGGCACACAACATTAGAAGGAAACAATTTTAAGAAGGTGGTGATTTTGAATTGAATATCTCCTTTAAACTCATACAGCACTTGGGTAAAAATGATTTAACAACACTGCAAGGTCCTTAACCTTCTCAAGCAAAGAGAAGATAGGGAGTGACTCATTATTTAGCACTAGTTGGAATTAGATTATTCTACCCTGAGATATTAATTCCGTACCCTGTGAAAACAAATATATTAATGTTTGGAGTTCACCATCATATTCTCCCTTCTCATGAAACTTCACTAATAGCAATTCTAAAACATTATTTCCCTACATGACTGCAAATTGGTTTCACTGCACACTTAAACGATCTGAATTTTCCCTTCATGATGGTTCCTTCAGTTCTCATTCAGAATAAGTAGCATCTGGTGCGGTAGTTACTGGGGAACTGATGTCCTTTTTTAATGAGTACCAGAAGAGACAGATACACAAAGCATGAAGAAATAGTGATTAACTTGCTGCTGCCCATGGTATCCGAGAGCTTAGCTGTATTTCATTTAATGATTATATACTCAAGCAAAGAGAACTGTGCATTGTTTATGTAAGGACTTTGCCTCTTCTTAAACACGAGATAAGACACTTGATGTTATATATCCCAACATAAAATGAGAGGCAGAGAACTGATTAATCACTGTAAAGGGAATATCACTGTGGAAAAAAAAAATTGTTCAGTGCCTTACTGTCACTTGCCATGCCTAGCCAAGAAAAGCTGGCAGGAATAAAACAGCTATTAAATAAGCCAGATCAGCCTGAGCAAGCACTGAAGAGACACAACAACCATCATGGCTTTTCAGACTGGGCAGAGGCAGCAGAGATGCTGCTGGCCCTTGTGAAACTCTGGTTTAGTGAGAAGAGCATAAACTTCTCAGGATAAATGCTCGAGCTTCAGACCCTGTTCACACTTCATGCTTTGGTAGCAGGGGCTGCTTTCTCACCACAGCAGCTCCACACACAGCTCACACTCAAGAGTTCACTGCACCAATGAGGCCAGACCACCTCCCACCCACTGGATATTATCAGGGGTATCTAAAGAGAGTACCCACCAGAACAGACATACTCATAGTTTCAGTCTCATTCAACAAAGCTTGAGATCTCAGCCCCCAGGGGTTCTCTCTTAACGATTTCCAAAACATCAGTCTCTAAAATTTTTTGTTTTTTTCTTGTAGAGAGCAAAGAATGTCTATGTCTTCACCAAGAGCAGAAAAGGTTTACAGGAATAAACTAATGAGCCCTGGAACCTCATCATTTCAAAGTACACATGGGACCATACCTTACTGCACAACAGCAGAGGATTAGCATCAACATTAATAACCAACACTTTGACTCGAAGTGACCAACGTAACAGTATTGAAATTATACCATTTACTAGCAGCTAAGCTAACTCAGATATCTTTATGTCACATTCCTGTTGCTGCAGAGGAAAGGAAAACATCTAGAAATGTGAGAACTAATGAGAACAAAGTTGTACCTGCTCATACTATACTATTTTATCTCAGCCTTCTGCAATTTCATCCAGCTGTAAAGAAAGAATAATTCAAAAATCATGGCTCATTGAATCAGCTACAGTGGAAGGAGAATGAATGGACCCTTCCCCACTCAATCATGCCTATTTGCAGAGAAAATTGTGCTGAAATAGCAGTGTGTCAGATACCTCCAGCTAGGCAAGACCCTACTGCACTGATCCACTAAAACAGGCACCCACCAGCATGTAGCTGATCCAGAAAATCCTTTCCCTGACTCTCCCAACACCATCTACTCTCTTTCCCCTTTGGTTTCTAGACTCACTCTTATCTCTCTTGTCCCACGCTGGTTTGGTCTACCCAATGGGCAGCCTCCTGGGAAGCATCTGTATGTGGGGACAAGCCCTGGAGCTCCTCCTCGGGTCCACACTCCTCAGACCGGAGGCTCCTGGTTATGACGCATTCCCCTACCATGGCTCTGTCTGTCTTCAGCATCTTCTTTTACAATCTTCTGTGGTTAGCACAGAATATGCTCTTCTGAGTGACTATTGTTCCATCCACCTCCTCTATAGTTACCACCATCTCTAGAGTGTTGGCTATAGTATGTACAGTTCAGGCTTTTGTCTAGCTGCTTCCTTTCTCTCTCATCAATTTATTTTTTCATCATTGTCATTTTGTTAATTTTTCCTATAAACTTTCACTCTCATATACAATTTAATTTAGGCTTTAAGTTAATGAAGTGTTCAGTTTATGATAAGCCTTTCTATGTTACACATGACTTCTGTTTACCAGAAAAATTTAAACTACTTACTGGTTGAATTCTTCTGTGCCAAGACTATTAAGCATTTCACCCCTGCCTATCCCACTGGTTTAATATTTGATATCAGACCAAGTGTCAGCTCTCCAGTCTGTGTCAATACAGTTCACCTACTCAGCTAACATGCTTTCCTACCTGGTTGTATGACCTGTGTTGAGCATAATTACATAATGGCTAAGAAGCAGAAAAAGCACTAGTGGTTTGAATGTCACAACCCCTAAAAAAGCTGTTTTGTAAAAGCTTTAAAAATGTCAGTTGGTTAGTCAAGCACAAAATTTAAAAAATAAGGGCTTTGAGTAATTTATTGCTTTACAAAAGGATCTCTGCCTTTAAAGGGGCTTCAGTCACACACATGCCTTCACCTGAGATCTCCTGGGCAAGAACAACAGTACACTTTGTTCAGAATATTTAATTCTGTTTTCATTATTAAATACATGTGAATAAGAAAAATGTAGATGCAGATGTAGTGCATTTACCTTGAATGTGCCACTTGTTCCATGTAACACCTTGACATCAATGCTAAAGCATGTCTATTTCTTCATTAAAATAAATATTCAAAGAAAGGTTGTCCTTACCACTAACAGAGTACATCTCCACTTTAACTTGAACTGGAGAGAGTAAAATTGTATGGATTGAAGCAAAGCAAGTGACAGTCATTTACTGCTGCAGCTTTCAGCACAAGCCTCAGTCCACATCTTTCATCGGAACAAAAGTGGGATAGTTTCTGCTCACCTGAACACCACTTGTTTCCTGTGAAAAACAGAGATAATTGATGAAAATAGTCTGTTTAATAAGTATTCTGCTGCCAAACGATGTGACTAATGCAGTGCTAGGAAAAAACCTACAACCTGGCACACTGAGAACATTCAGTTCACACAAGGCCTAGAAAATCTCTTGAAGTGATCCAGTTCTATAATCCAAAATTGGTTTTCGTTTTTGAGGTGCCCTGCTAGAAAAAAAGATTACTCATTCTTATCATCACATTACAGCAGCACAAAGAGGACAGCACAACAGTGGACATGCTGAGGAGACCATGACGATTTACCCAATGCCAGTTCCTTTGCTACAGCTGGCCTGATTCCACATTCAAACTCAAGCCAATCCAAAGTAAAGCAAAGTACAAGCAGAAAGGGCACCCTTCTCCAAGCCATTAAAAGCATGATTTCTTCAAGCTTAGAATCTACGTTTTTAGAATTCTAAAAAAGTGTGTTTTGTCATTAGGAAAGCTAAGTCTATCTCCAGCCTGAAGCAGAGAGCCTATCTTTAAAACAGAAATGTCCTATTTCACACTGGGAAAAAAGTTGTTGTTTACTTTCAAAAAACCCTAGAGGAACGTGTGATTCATTGGTTGTTTACTTAAGCAAATTTTTAAGCCACTAGAGATTCATCTATTGCTAACTCAAAAGTTGGCACAATTAATGCAAACATTTGTTCCACAGTAGTATAGATTAATGGGAAGGTGGGGGGAGAGGGGGGAAAGTCAAAGGATTATGAAGAAGCAAATATTTTCTGATAATCTGACACTCAGCTGTCCTTATTTTTGAAGTGCGTTTTGCATAACTTTTGAAAGCTAACAGAAATCACCACTTTCATATAGGCAGCAGGTTTAGGCAGAGGGAGGTGATGTGGGAAATTTGCAAGGCAAGAGTAAAATTTTTTTTAAACTTAGAAATAATAGTTTTCTATGTGCACAACAGATTTTTGAATAGCCTGATAAATCATACCATTCCTACTAATAAGGAAATAATCACACATGTTTTTCAGTTTCAGTCTCTGCAAAGGGTATGTTTCACCACTGCGTTCAAAGGACCAGGCTTTCCTGTTCATAGGAGTTTTAGAACCTTATCATTATGTGATTTTGTCTCATTGATGTAATGACTAAGGCATGGACTCAGACCAGCAGGGAATCTGAGACGTTTATTCAAAGAAACAAGCTGGTTTTATACACTTCTTCAAGACTCAGTATTTCCTTATATGGTATTTTTCACTAAGCAACCTATCACACGTTGCCAGGTCAATAACACACTTTCTTCATGTCCTTACGTGGGGGTGATCATGTGCTGCCCCCCTGTTGGGCAGCTTCTGGCAGGCTCCTTTCCATAGGGCTCTGCCGTGTGGCATCTCCTCCGCCAAGGTCAGGCGGAGACAAGCTTCTTTGTCCTGTCATGGAGTTCTGCAGGCACATCCCACAGCCCGCAGCTCAACTCCATCCTATCTCTCCCACATCTCATGACTTGCACTTGTAAAGATCCAGAGTCACCACGACAACTCCTCCACAGCTCTGCTGCTATAAGACACTGCCTGTTCTGCCTACAAACAATAATACTTCTGCTTCTGGATGGGTTACTGCATGGCCACTCAAACACACCATCATTGGGAAAGGCCCCCAAAGCCCAGATCCCACCTTCAGCACCAGGATTGGAGTGGGTCAGTGTGACATGGGCAGGACACAGCACTGACCAACCCCTTTGCAGCCAAGGCTGTTCAGTCCAATGCCTGACACTTTCCCAATCAGCTGCTGTGAATTAACTGGATATTTTCCTTCACTGCACAGAAATAAATGCCAGCTGCCAAAGAAATCCTGGTTTTGTTGGTGGTTATGTTGTCATTCGGGGGAGAAACAGGGAGGAAGCTGAGATATTTTTAGCTCAGATCTCCTCCCTAGGCCAGGGAACGACCAACCTAAGCAGCCATTTGTGATTTTTCAAGAAAATTTTTTAAGCTTTTATGACGAACTGCAAGTCTTTACAAAGACTTTATGAAGACCAACTAAGTTTAAAATAAACATGCCACACAAAAAATGTGAATCAAGAGAACAGAGAGCAAGAAGAAAAACTTTACAAAAAAGACACAGGCGTCAGGAAAGAATATGAAATAAATTTGGAAGTATACTGGCAGTGTTAGATATCAAGAAGCTTTTTCTCAAGTATAGAAGGGGACTCAGCCAAGGATGAAGACAGATCATTTCAGAAAGGAATGAGAAATACAGCCACAGAGGATGGTAAAGCAATTCAAGCATTAAATGAATACTTACATGTTTACAACAAAGATGCCTAAAAATCTGTCAGATGACACTGGCTATATATCTGCTATCATGAAAGAATTCAGAAGCAGTTAAGGAAAACCATTAAGCTAACTGGAGCAGTGGAAATGAAGGACAAGACCACTGGAGAGCCTCAACTGCATGACAGCCCAAGCAGGCTCAGATTGAATTTGCCAGTCTCCTCAGTGCACACAGCAAAGACGGACTCAGCCTGCTGACTGCAAAGCAGCACTTGGACACAGTGCCCAGCACTGGCACCACTCTGCCCACTGGAGTCTGAGGAAGCAGAAGCCTGACCCTCACAGAAACTGATGACAAAGTTATATCAACAACCCTCCTTAAAAAATTAAAATAAAATAAAATTAGCCCCCCACAACTTCAGTGTTTTTGATCATGCATACAAAACACCCAGGTGGGCAAGATTCATGTTGATCAGAATAGTACAATTTAAAAAGGGAAAATTCCACACAATTCAGCCTCTTAGCAGTTGCAGGGTGTTTCATGTGTGTTCATGCAGACAGTGATGCTCCTTAAGAGGTTTAACTCTACAGTAAGTCTGTTATTGCCTTCACACTAATGGCTCAAACAACATGATTACAGTATGGAAAACAAGAAAAAAAGTTTAATAAAAAAAATCAAAACTGATTCTCAGCTCCAACAGGCTTCAAAGCTCAGAAGGAAAACTGAGCTAATATGTAGTGAATCATTTACTTAATGAGTTTAACCTCCTCCTGTTTGCAAATTATCCAACAACACTTGGCAGTTTTCACATGTGCTCCTTATTCAAAGTTATTTGCAAAACATCTCTTTCAAATAATTCTGATATTCCAGATTGCTCACAAGCAGTTCATTGTGATTATGCAAGATTAAAACAAATAAATAAATTGGCCTGTCTGGTTTGCCTAGTGTTGCACACACAGCACACTTTTCATTTCCCAGATTAGATAGCACTTAGTCTCAGAACTGGGCAGGTCTGTGTCTACAGGCTGAAAGTTCAGTTTTCATGCATTTCTCTAAATGCAGATTTAAAATCTGTATTTTCCTCCATACATCCTATATAAAATGACCCTGAAATCAGCTCAGTTGGTTAGAGGGTGGTGCTAATAACACCAAGGTTGTGGATTTGATCCCTGATATGCTATTCACTTGAGAGCTGAACTTGATGATCCTTTTGGGTCCCTTCCAACTCTGACTATTCTGTGGTTCTAGTGCTGAAAATTATTTAGCAAGTGATTAAATGACAAAGAACAGATATACAAAGGGGTTTTTTTTAAACACTGAGACTATGATTTCAACTGCTTTCACATTTTAAATTACTATCTTGGACTGTACAGTTTCTCATGACATAGCATCCCGAAGACTGACTACTGAATGTACAAGTGCTTAATTTTTTTCCCTCAGCCAAGCACAGCATCACCTCTGAAGCCACAGGATTGTTACTGGGAAGGCAGCCACCTCGCCTATGGCTATTGCTATGTTAAAAGTTACTGTATTGATAACTTTATAGACTTCTTTTGTATACAATAAATGATACTGTATAAATAAATTTTTTGTCTAAGTTTAGACAAATTAGGAGGAAACGTCCTGAGATGAACGTGTCCTCTAATGGAGGGCAGGTTTCAGCAGCCCCTCCTCCCCAGGTTTGAAAGGAATTTCTTGGAGGAAAGTTAAAAAAACCTGTTTATTTAACAAGCAGGGTGCACACAGGCACGAGGAAAAATAAAAAGAATAATGTTAGATAATAAACCTTCTCATTGTGGAGAAAGATGGTAGATTTTTTTAGAGTCCTGCTTGGCTTCTCCTGAGATCCTTTGGAGCTGGGGTGCAGGGTCCCAAGGCCTCTCCTCCAGGCCGTGGGGCTCCTGGTGATGTTCTGGTGTTTCGGACCAGAGCAAAGCTGAACAGCTCCAGAAGAAGAAGAAGAAGAAAAAAAGAAGCCACAGCCCCAGGAAAAATTTTGTGCCCCAGCTAACAGGCTGGCTAAAAGCAGGAAGGTGCTCCCTTGGCTCTGCAGCAGTGAGAACACGGGGAGTGTGTGTGTGTCCTTGAACACAAACCGTGCTGAAGAATTCGCTTGGTTTCTCTCCCCCCCTCTCCTGGACTCAGCTTAAAGCTGTGGGACCCATTTCTGGGCAATAAGCAGACAATAGGGGAATACAGTATTATCATAAAATCACCCCAAGACATTTATACAAACAGTAAGTATCAGAGCAAAGACAAGAATCCCTGTAGTACACCTTCAGATGAAAGCCTCCACCCCAGAAAGCCTGCAAATATTTCAATGTAGTATATAAAGTAGAACTGTGTGGAGGCTAAAAGCCCACCAGAAACCACAATCTGATGATGTGGACCCTTGATCCCCTTTGAGATGAGGGCTTCATCAGTCATACTGAAAGCTGGCCCCATCAACCTAACTTTGGAAAGCAAACCTGTTGAACAAGTGTCTCTCCTTTCCCTTTATACAGGTTAAAAGAATGAGATGGAGAAAAAAGATTTGTTAAACCATGCAGGATTCAGCTTGAATCATCCCTATGTGTTTCACAAAATTACTCCTCAAAAGATCTTAGTCTTTGTAGAGAAGAATAAAGGTGTTACAGGTAATCCTCAGATTCACAGGGCAACTAAATATTTGTTTTTTCACTGTAAGCCATTTATGTATAAGATACTTTATGTTGTGGATCTAATCACTCTTACAGTAGTCTGTGGGATAAACTAACTTGGAATTCCAGGCATGTCTCTACAAATATCTGTGGCAGCTCACTCCAACTCATACATTATTTTTATTCTTATGGTGCCCTCTCCTTAGTGCCAAGTTAGACTTTTTTTTTTTTTAAGAAAGGAAGTATTCCTCTTTACAATTTCAGACTTCTTATTTCTGACAGAAAGGAGGCAGAAGGGTTCTGTATTTGCTGAGAGTATAAGCATCAAGTTAGGCACAATTTCTCTAAATTACAATCTGCTTTGTCAAATATCTAGGCATCCTCAGCTGATCATGTTTTAAATAGGACTGGCTCCTTTTAAACAAATCACTCGAAAGCCTGGTTCCCAGTTATTTAAAGTGGCTGGTATTTTATGACACCACGAATGCTGCACAATGCAACTGCTGAGCTTTAAAAACACAGAAACTAGAAAGTGGGTACAAGAAACTACCATCTGTCTCTCTAAACAATTATCATCCTGCCATCTGTCTATACACTAGATAATGTTTTTGCTGTCGATAATATTTGATTGAAAAAGCTCTCTACGGATACTAAGAAGAGGAAACCATTTTAAGAAAAACAAAAATATATTGCTGATCATTCAAGTTTCTCTTTTCCACAAGAAAACCTGCCATTACACTGTGCTCTACTGTTAGACAAAACATGAAGGGTACATTGCAATGATATTGGACCCCTTTGTAATGAGAGGCTGCTTCTTCACCATTATTCCATGCTTTATTAACTCCTTACTAGAAAAGATGCATGAAAAGTCCAAAACCAAATTCAAAATGCGAATAGAATGAGGAAAAGTATCTTAGAAATTTGCTTTGGACTTGCTTCCCGACATTTGTTTTTCTCCATCCCAGAGTAGTCACCAGCATATGACCAGTTTAAGCCCTTCAATGAACCTGGTGGCTGCAGTCCTTCATTGCCCAACCTGAAAAGGGATTTAGATCCCAACACAGGAGGGACAGAAAGCAGTAGTTACCCTGCAGATCCATAAACTATTGATGCTACTGCTCCCTAGCATGTTTCAGCTAGTCTGGAAGCGCAATTACATGGGCATTACTGTCGAAAGAACTTCCATGAAAGAAACCCTAGAGAAGACTCTTGCCAGATCATTAGCTCCTCCCAACATTCCAGGCTTTGCCCTGTGCTTTGTAACCTTTGAGACAAAGGCTTGTGTAGAAACACACTGTCAGGTATTACATATACAACAAAGCCTTTAAAAGAATCTTGAATTTGAGCATGTCAGAGTTACCCCTTAATTAGGTCATTAGTATCTTTATTGTAATTATGATTATTAGTGCTACAATACTCTTACAAGGCCCACCCCTAAAGCCTGGATCACCCAAGACCTTTCACCAAGGCTTAAAAGCCTAATGAAGGGCTACATTTGTTGTCAGGCTGTTGCAACTCCTTCATATCTGGTTCCTGTGGAGTCAAATGAATGCAGCAGCAGACACAATTACTGAACCAGCATCTGTTTAGAGTCTAGTGATAATGACATTTGTAAAACCCAATGAATGTTTTATCAAATAAATCAGCTGCGTTTCTTGTTAGGGGAGGGAAAAAATAAACAGGATTGCAGGTTTCATCAAGAGGTTAATGCACTGTTTCTCCCCTTCTATAAAAATTAAATCCTTTAAATGGGGAAAAAACAGTTTTGTGATCTAATTCAAACCTTTATGACAAATAAGTAACCAAAAAGATTTCAGTCAATCACTAAAGGTCCAGTGACAGATGAGACACATTTAAAGTCAAGGACAGATGAAAGGCAGGGACAGCTGCAGGTGTGGAATTGTACCTTTTATTTGAATTTCATTTTGGGACGTTATGGGTTTGGGTGAGGGCAGTAGTGGTTTTCTTCAGTGAACATCATGTTTCATGCAATATTTTAAGAGAATTAATAGTATTTTAACAGATTACCAAAACATTTCCAAAACACACCATATACTGAGAATGGAAGTTGACAACACATTAAAGCCTAAACGTTCACTTGTCCTGCAGCAGCAGCAGCACCCACCCTTATGGTGAAGGGGCACAGGCAGCTTATGTGAAGTGTGCTCTGCAATATGCAGAAAATCCTTACTTAGAAAATCATAGTTATTAGTGAAAAGCTGGATAAGCATGGCTGTATTTCCAAATGGGCTTAAGTATAGCAGATATTCCCTGGAATCTTGTGACTAAATCACAAAACTTGTCCTAGCCTGGAAATGCAGAAAACATGAATGTAGACTTAAGGCTGGGGGAGGAGAGGAGAAGGAAAAAAGAGAAGATGGCATAATGGCACATAGCAGCTGGATTTCCCGAGGCACGTATTTTATTCATAAGTGTAGGCTGGTGAATAATTCACATGCAGCAGCATGTAGCAGAACCCAGTTAAAGAACCCTACCGGGGTCATTCCTGGACTTGGCTTTGCCAGTTGTTGCACTGAGTTACTCCAGCTCTTTTCGCGAACATTCCTCCAGTAAAAGCAGAGACCTCAGCTGTTTTTATTCCAGATCCATAAAGTGATGATACTCTTTGGGAGAGTTACTGGGAAATAATAAATCAGAGCAGCAAAGAAAGGTCTTCGGATAGTTTTCAACCAAATGTCTTGGAAAAGCACAAGCACATTTTATCAGAGAGGCTTTCATCAGCAGGCTCCAACTGCTTTGCGTTCATGGAGCTGAAAACTGACCAAATAGGCCAACAAAACTGCTGAAGCCAACTAGTGTGGTTAAATATATGGCTCTGATTGACTGGTTTAATCTGCGCACTCATTCTGAACTGAACTGGAGAAAACCACATAGTGATCTGGAGCTGGATGAATAGGCTCAGTTGCTAGAGCTATCTGTGAATCAATGCAAGAGAACATCAGTACCTTCACCAAGCCATCCCACAGCAAGCTCCCCTCACCAAAGGCATGAAGGTGGAAGATTGAAGTATTAAAATGAAGAAGACCACTTATAGATAGTTCCATTTTTTCATCACTAAATGCAAATTAATCACACTGGATATTTTTTATAAGAACAGCAAATCATATCTAAGTAGTTCAAATGAAACACTTTCCTACATTTTGAGTATTAAATCACTGGCTGGTTTCTGATATTTACCCTCTAGGCCACAACCTAGCAACTTCTTACTTCTTCACTCAAACTACAAGGCAATAAAAGAAAGAAGGATTTATGCAAATAAACTCTGTCCAACCTCATATCACAGCACAGTTTTTCAGGTTCCAAATTCAAAATCTACACACCTTCCTCACACATGGCATTTATCTCACCACACCATGCGTAAGCATGCTGTGTGGTAGATAAACTTTTATAAGAAGATTATAAAATCTTAACATTTTGTCTTAGTGAAAATAACAGTGAAGCTTGCTGCAGAGGTCCAGTGAGCATTCGTCTTCCCCATCACTCTGGGACTGAGGAGGAGGACACAACCTTCTCAGTTCCTTAATCTTTCTCACAGGCCCCAGTTTTCCTTCATACCCATACCTTTAATACCTCTTGAGTTGAAAACTAATCAAGCCAATCTGTACAGAAAAGGGCAGCTTGATAACAGACAGGGATTAGACCAAGCTAATAGCACAACTAAGAGAGCAAGATAAAACCAGCCTCTCTGGTGTGGCAAGAGGAATGAAAAAGGGATAAAGAATGTTTTTCACCTGATGCTTTTCTGTAGACACATAATTTTGAAAATCTCTTGGAAATGAAAGTGAAATGGTGGCAACAGCTGTAGTAATGCTGGTCTGTACAGCCTGAGACACCAGACCAAATACCACGGCACTGCACATGTGACAGCCAGGATGGAAAGTCCCATGCAGCACTGACAGAAAGAGCTAGAGGTCTTTATTTCAGTTTGGCACCCCTGCCCACAGGAGATTCACTTGCCTAGGCAGCTTCACTATAACTCTTCCTTGCCCAGGAAAATCAACTCCCTGAATTCACAACTGCAAAAACAAGTTTCCAGTGTGCTTTGTGAGGCACCCTAATTTTAATTGCTCAGTTTTTTCCCCACTGACATTTGTGCTAGAAAAGATGAAGTATTTGGGAATGACATAATGCAGTAGTGAGGCTTCTGACTCCAGTCTGTCCCTGTGTAGACTGAGGTCAGCCAGCAGCTTATGGGAAACACTTAGCTTCCCCATAAAGGTCATCTTTATCTTCTCTCCTGTCCAGCAAGCAGTAGGGACAACACACTAAGGTCTCCTGTGCACTTCTCTAGGTACAGGATTCAGTGATGCATCTGCTACAGAGAACCTTGTATCCACTAGATAACTATCCAGATTCCAAAATATTCAACCCATAAGTGCAATTGACTCACAAATGAAAGTGGAAGGGGGCTAGGACAAGTAGTAGGAATTTCCCCCTCCCTTTCCTTTATCATGCCATGCTAATTATGAAATTCAGATAAGTTAAGGATTTTATGATGTTATAACAGGAGGGATTTTAAATCCTAATTTTTTTATTCCAATCTCTCTCAGAAGTAGAAAATGAGAAATCAAAAAGCCAGTTATTTTAAGAATTCATAAGTTATTGCACTCTACTGCCCTGTACAATGAACTATTCTCAGTTCATGTCAGTTGTTAATAAGACTTTACCATAATATAGCAACTCAGCATGATTAAAAATACACCACAAAGGACATTCCCCTCTAAAAATAGTTATTAAAAAAATGGACAAAGTCAATCTGAAAATAGATAGGAGGAAAGGAAGAGAAGCAAAATAGATTAAGTAGAGCAAATCATAATGGATGCCAGGAATGAGTGCATTATTTCAAGTTCATAAAACATTTTTAAATAAATGTATAACTAAAGCATGCAATAGCATATTAATCCAATCAGAGTACCCATACCCAATCATTTATTTTAAACCAAAAACAGCAGAGGTTCCAGTTCTCTTCTTAGGGATCCTCACAATGGGTTCATTCATGCAAGACAGTGAGAACTCTGGCATTAGCAAATTAAGGGTCTCCATGTGCAATAAAGACATGAGTAGTCTTGCCCACTGATTTTAGCTTTTAAAGTTCACACACCCACAAAAAAATAAAAAAAACCAAACCAAACAAAAAAAACCCAAACAAACAAAAACCAACCAAACACACACACACACACAAAAAAGCCCACACCAAACCAAAAAACATCCACCCCCACCCCCTCAAAACTCCAAAAAACAAAAACAAACCCCACCACACTAAACTTGCATCTTTACTGGGATAATTCAAACCAGCTCTGAACTTGCACCATGGAAGCTGATTTCATTAAAAGAAAACCCAAGTCCATTTTTCCTGAAGTTAAGCAGACACCCAAATGCTCTGCTGGTTCAGTGCCAGAGCACCCAGCACTTGGGTTGCTCACCCATAATATAAATGCACTATTCCACCTATTAACTGCGATTGCTATCATACCACATAGAGCTAAATGCAGTGCAAGTATTTCATGGGTTTAGCACTATTTTTTTCTAAGGTTTCAGAGGAAATACTGGAACATACACTTCTTCAGAAAACATCTGTACATATCCCAAAACTATTAAAAAAAATATTTTTTTTTTCTTCTTTGGAATTCATGTACCAAAAGATACAGAGTGTCTAAATCTGTCTGGAGTCATCCTGTCATAAAAAAAGAGCTTTAATCAACATACAGCTGTGAATATTTCCATGAAATGTACTTTCCCTTATGGCTTCCTTCCTGAAACCAAGTCACTTGAAAATCAGTTTAGAATAGAGATTTTTTTGGTTCATAGTGATTAAAACCAGAAAAACAGTTAAATTGTTTGAATGCCAAGTCTGTGCAATTTTCTTGCAAAATCCTTAGCTGTCCAAGTCAGAGGGATTTAACTTTCACAGATGCTGAACAGCCACTTACAGGTTTATTCTGTCCCATAGCTTAGCTCTGCTGGGGGGAAAGAGGAGCCAAGAGGAGGGGAGTTAAAATTCCTCCAATGCAGATACTCAACAGAGATTCAGTGATTCCCTCCTACAGGCAATCTTCTCAGATACATAGTGAAATAAAGAAAAAAACCAACAACAGTTTGGACAGCTCCAGCGAGTCTAACCCCTGTAACATTGCCAGTGTGAGACCACATGAACTATGAAGTGACAAGTATTTCAATAA
Organism: Gymnorhina tibicen; assembly: GCA_013399875.1. Lineage (NCBI taxonomy): Eukaryota > Metazoa > Chordata > Aves > Passeriformes > Artamidae > Gymnorhina > Gymnorhina tibicen. The sequence continues at coordinate 470,796 of VXAZ01010407.1, read as the reverse complement.
CTTGCCTACCTTGAATATTAAAAAAAAAAAATTACTTCTATGGGATACAGGAATACATTTAACTAGACCCACAGACATCCACTGGCTGTGATGGACAAAGTAGGCAACAAAAACCACCCCAAAGAGCACATCCTGTCACCCCAGTGTATTTTAGAATCCAAAAGAAAGGTTAAGCTTTGGAATGATCTCATTGAATCTTGTAAATACTACTCTTACCTCAACAGTGCAAAACCCATTTTCTCTTCTCTATTGATATGGATCTATTGAGGCAATTGACTGGATTGAAGTCCAGTCACTTAAACTGAGCAAACAGGTTAGTGCAGATGTTGATAGGTCCTGCAATATCTTTTGGCCTTTGCAGAGTGAAGTAGTCTGAACTTAGGTCAATGAGTATGTTACTATTTGAGGATCTTAAAAGGGCATATGTTAGAAAATTGAACTGTCTCAAGCTTGGTGCATTTCTTGAATAAAATGGCCTAGCTACAACATTTATAATTTGTGCACTAGGGCTTGATCCAAAGCCCATTCAAGTCACCAGAAGGGTACTCACAGATGTGAGCAGATTTCAGATCAGGTATTAATTGGTATATTAAGTTTTATTTTTCTCACAGAGCAACGAACAGCAAATATGCAGCTCTGCCATTACTCTCATCTTTGCTTAAAACGAGAATTCAACTGCTTCAGCATCAGAGGCTGGAAACAGATTTGTTTATTTCTGTGTGTAACGTAGCAAATATTTTCAACTCCACAATTACAAGCTGACAGAAATTTCACAAAAATGAGGAGTTTAATCAAGATATTCTGATGTGAAGATTGTTCCTATTAGATCCTTGAGAAAACATTTTTGATTTATATTATGCATCTCAAGGTTTAGGCATTAGCAAAGGGTAGAGGTGAGTGATTAAACAGTTACCAAGGGTATCAAAAGGATTACAAAAAGGTTTGTGAGTTAAACAATGCTACCTCAAGCATTTCACCTTTCAGGAGACGTCTGATAACAACATAGAGTTTACCAAGCAGGCCAGATGAGATCAGTCCACCATCAAGACCACACAGGCTGTATATATTTGCTGGCCATCTGACAGTTCAAGAAAAAAAAAACAGAAATGGCTTCTTTCCTGCCTCAGAAAGTCTCTGTACTCCTGGAGTAATACCACCCTAGTAAAGAGAGAAAAGCAAATTAGCATAGCAAGCAGAAGAGGATACAAGGAAAATGAAAGGAAAGGAAGAAAAATGTCTCCTGCTATTTCCTGTGGAGCAGCAGGCTTATCCACTGTCCTTCACCTGCACCCCTTCCATGTCACCATATATGTCAAAACAAACACAATCCCAGTCAGAATGGTGTCATAAAAAATAAGTAGAAAAGCATGTTCGGTAATCATCACTAAACAGTCATTTCTGACTGGTGTGATTACAAACCATCATCCTTAACAAGCTGGGGTCCCTTTTAATAAGTTACTGGAACTTCTCATTGCACTTGGTAACAGTCCCCTCATCTGGGTCAAAAAGCCCCAAGAGATGCAGACATCCTGCCATGTTTGTTTACACAGGAATGTAGCCCTTGCTTACAGGAGCAGCCATGTGAAAGAAAAGTTAATGCATTCTTTCAGATCAAAAAAGGCATTATTTAAGAATTCAGCATTCAGGACTGATGAAGTTCAAGTTGCTGATATGAAAGACAAAACCACTATGAAGTAAAGAACACATAATTACATGTATATATACCCCCCCACTTATATTTCATCTCTTTCTTGTAATATGGGAAATGTTAGGACCTCTGCACAAAAAGGAAATATTTCCCTCAAAGGATTATTTCCTTTTTCAGCAATATAAATATATCTATGTGCACAAATATAATATTCTTACCTCTTAGCAAAACATACAACTGATGCAGCTAAAAGAGAAAAAGTGAGATCTTGGCTATCAGCATTGTCATTCTAATCAAGAGTTTCAAATCCACCCCCGTCCCCCAATACCACAGTAGAAAGAAGTTTCTGTTTATTTTTTTAATGCAGGCTTACATGCCCCCTGGCTATTGGGATACAAACACAAACGCAGATGCAGTGTTAATTTAATTCTGTAGCAAGTTTTCAGTGGTTTAGGAGCAACATCAAAGACAGTCTATGAATATCAAATTAAAGCCATCCATCATTCTTCTTGCACCACATTGTCCAAATGGCTCAACCAATATCAATGAGAATTTAACTGTCACCAGCAAGTGGAAACACTGGTATGGTAGGCCTAAAATTAGAGTAGATTTGAGTAAATTGAATAATTATTAGAGGGGGGACAGGAACACAAGCTTCAATCCAGCAAATTTAAAGCCTGTAATCAATCTTCACCAGGTAATCACCACCCATTTGTCACTGAAAATATTGATGCTTTGTTAGATTACAGGAGAATACCAAACAGCTCCTAACTTCATTAACATGAAAGTACTAAGCAGATTGAGTCTAATTCAGAATAGCACCTACCCCAGCTACATACTTGCTCTGTCATTTTATCTGCAAGCCTCAGCTTCCCCAGATGTCTAATGTATGATATGATATACCTGCCCTTTGTGGAAAGCTGAGTGTCACTGCTCTGAAGCCTGCAATCTGTACTTTCTGTGTATCACCATTTTTATAAATGCATAGACAAGTTTTTGGAAAGATTTATAGACAGACAATATTAAGAGCTATTAACATCTCAAAAATAACAGGCTAAAACACTTGAAGCCACTGAAAGAAACCAGTATTGACTATTGTCCCTTCTTTCCCACAGCCCAAAGGATGCACTGAATTGCACACTTGTCTTTACAGCTGGTGATTCTTCATGTTTGAGACTTAGCCAATTAAAATACTCCATATTATCCCTAGCATATAAGGGGGTACATAAGTATTTTTGCAAACCCCCTGTTAGTTTCACAGTTTGTGAATGAAGAAAGTCAAGACAGGCTTCTTAACACCCTGTGCAACAGTCTGACCTGCTGCCACAAGTGTGGAGGAGGACCTGGTGCCAAGGAATGGCAGTGCAAACAGAAGCCAACTGCCTCAGTCAAAGGTATCTTCCAGGGTGCAGCCAGAGGGGAAATCAGTGGGGAAGTCTTGTTTAAAAAAAAAAAAGGGGAAAAGAAAAAAGACAAAAGTATTATCAACTACTGTCCTGGGTTGCCCATGCCCCAGTGCTGGCCCTGGGGCTGAAGGAGCCACTCTGAGGAAAGCTGGGATTGGCCCTCTCTGGGTTTCACCTGTGTGGAAGCTGGTAGTGCCTCAGGCAAAGTGTATTTAATAAAGGGCAAAATGCCACTGGTCAGTGAGGCAAAAAATGTGAGAAAAGCCCTGCAGCCCCAAGGAGGATGGAGGAGTCATCCCCAGCCCCAGCAGAGCCTGCCTGCAGCCCAACAACCTCCCAGTCCCACTGGTCCCTGTGCCTCGCAGGTCCAGGGAGGCAGAGAAGTTGGGAGTGAGGGAGTGAGATCAAGCCTGGGACAAACTGGAGAGGGAAAGTGCTCTATGATTTTTGTCTTTGCTTCTACCATCCTACTCTAGCTTTAACTGGCAATAAATTAATTTGCCCCAAGTCAGGTATGTTTTGCCTGTGGCAATAATTGATAAGTAACGTGCCTGCCTTTATCTGAACCTGCAAGCTTTCTTATCTGATTTTGTCCTCCATCTTGCTGGGGTGGGTCAGGGGGAGATGTGAGAGAGCAGCCTTACAAGGTCAGCCAAATCTGACAGCACAGCTGTCTTGTAAAAATCCTCACGCCTCCTGCCTGAGAATGAAGACTCTGAAAGCAGGAGAGAACTGGGAGGGAGAGAAGCACATGTTCTGATTATTTGCCGTCATCCAGAGAGACACTTCAGGCCTATTTCAAAAGTTTGATAAAATGAAACTACAGCTTCAGAAACTAAGCAAAAGCACTCACACATACACTCAGATACCTAGGATGTTTTTCAAAGAAAACAAACAAACAAACACCAAACCCCACAACCTATACTGTATACAGATAAGAGGCCAAAATTAATATTGAATTCTTCAGCCTTTGTCACTGGAAAAAGAAAGTTCTGATACCAAGTATTTATCAAACACAAAAGTATCTGGAAGTATTATCCCAGTGCACATAAACAATGCAAAGCAAACAGCAATCACAATTTAAAGTTGAATTTAAATTTCACTTATATTTGGAGTTGGCTGAGCTGTACCACTGCACATATCACAATTGTTACAATGGCTGCAAAAGTAACACTTCATCAGATAAGCCTACCATCTTCAAAAGAAAGAAGATGAAATACAAAAATCAATTTTCCACTCATTACAGAAAGTATAAGGACCACTAAAGATCGCCATGACTGCCATAGTGCTTTCTGTAATTTATACAATTTCTCGGTTTTTCATGGTGGACTGTCACATATAAGATAGCGTGCAAATGAAGAACATAAAAATAATTCAAGCAATGCTTCTGAGAACAAAACTGTTGCAGGGGGAAAAAAAGGCAGTTCTTGGAAAGAAATGTGAAAATGCAGACAATAAACCATAGGTGGTTGCTACAGAAACAGCCAGTGTATCCCAGTATCATCCACAGTTATTCATACAGATGACTTAACTGAGACAGCAAATTAAATAGTCCCCCTTCTCCACAAGAGAACAAAAATGATACATTGCAGTAAAACAAAATCTTTGTGTACTGCCAGCAATACATTAGTTACTCTTTTAAATGAGAAAACAATTATAGACTTGGCTGATAAGTAAACTTTTTACCCCTCCGTGGCTCCTAATACTTCAAATCCTGGAAGCACTGATATGATTTTCATAAATATTTGTCACTAAACAGCTGAAAAACGGCAAAGCTCTTTTAGAAATATTTGAAGCATAAAAGTGTGTCTAAATCAAATTATTTAAACTTTTGAAAATACCAGTCACAAGAGGTAATTCCAACAGTATATTGCAGAGACAGCCCTCCAACAGTAAATAAACACAAAACCAGTATAAACACTTGCTTCAAACTACTCCGTTCATTTTCTTGATGGTGTAATGAATTGTGGTACAGAGAAACCATCCATTTGGAAGATGAGAAACATTTTCAGTCATTTTTGATCATTTACAAAAAGAATTTCACAATTAGAGAACATACTTAATTTTATCAGTCCTGAATGCATAAAGAATTGAGGCATGTCCCCTAAGGGTGATTATTTCTTCATATTACTATCCTATTATTTCTATATTTTACAGCAAAAAAGCCCCAAAGTTTTCTGAGTGATAGAAATTATTTTTTAACAAATACTGCAAGGAAAGGACTATGGACAGAATTTTTATGTGATTATATTATAGTGACTTGTATTTTCTTTCATAATATCATTCAGTGACCTTCTTCTAATGGAATACAAACTGTTGACTTTTCAAAAATTGTAAGCAATCCTGAGGAGCTGCAGTTTGCAACAATTACAGAAGGATCATCTGCATGAGGATTATCATGCAGAGCCACAAATGTGCTCCTGAAGTCATATATTGGAACATGGTTGCATGCTTCACTTTCAAATTCCAATTCTCAATCATGAGATATATAATTTATCTTTGTCTATGTTAAGTGCAGGAAAAAAGCTTTTCCTTTGTACACAGAAATCAAAACCTTTTGATGTGTTGATTCTTTAAGGAATAATTTTGATCATAGTTAATTTCAGTTGTACCTACACAGAACTTTATGAATTATCAAAAAAGCAAAGACAAAGCCATACAAAAACATATTAAATGACTCTTTAAATAGTAAGTTTAAATTTATTGCAGTTGAATACAAAGGTACACGTAAGATAAAAATGTATGATATATTCATGGGCATCAAAGAGGAGACCTCATCACTCTTCACAACTACATGAAAGGAGGCTGTATCATGGTGGGAGTTGGTGTCTTTTCCCAAGTATCAAGTGCTAGGACAAAAGAAAACGGCCTCAAGTTCTGCCAGGGGAAGTATAGATTGGATACCAGGAAAAATTTCTTCCCTGGAACAGCCTGCTCAGGGAAGTAGTGGAATCAACATCCCTGGAGGCATTTAAAAGAGTGTAGATGTGTCACTTGGGGCCACGGTTTAGTGGTGAACTTGGTAGTGCTGGATTAATGGCTGGACTTGATGATCTTAAAAGTATTTTCCAAAATGATTCTGTGATTCAGTGATCAAATTTCCTTGAAAACACCCTCAGAATATGATTCTGTCCCTTACTTTTCATGTGGTTGCTCCTTTTCACAAGAGAAATGATCTACTATTTCATGAAAATACATAGCATTCAGTGGAAATAAGATTTAAGCCCAATACAAATGTAATATGGTCAGCATTCATAATATCATTAGTAATTAACCCATAAAAGGGCTCAGGCTTTTCAGTGTCCCTTAGAGCCAGGTCACAATCTGACACAGGATGTGAAAGAAGCCCTAATGACAGTCTGACATATTTAAGCAGAACCAGACACTGGAGACTTATCCTTTTTCTTATCCTCTCTCTTCCTTCATCAAAAGATGACACTGCTCTGCAAGGCTCAGACCCCAAGAGAACAAGAGGGTCAACCCTTTCTTTAGCAGTGGCATTCCAACCTAAACATTTAAATGGATAAATCATTGCAATAGACAGAATCAGCAAGCTCTGAGAGCTTCTTTAAACATGTATGTTTAACTGGACATCAGGGAACCCGTTTGGCACAAACCTTGGCTAGGGCTCAAATTATATTAACAACCTCTGTCTGGAGGGTCTTCCTGTACCAAATTAGAGCATCCCCGAGCCTTCCCAGGAGCTAAGCTGTCACTTGTCTTGCTCCACAACTGGATAGATGGAGCAGAGCAGATGAGAACAGGTGTATTGGCATTTCATCTTCCTGCAGCAACATATTTTCCTCAAGGATTCCCATTTCTTTTCCTTTGGCACTCAGTCTCTGTGCTTATTTTTTCAGTCTTCCAGGCCAGCCCATCATCCTGGTTTTCCAGGCCAGCAGTGCTTTACCAGAAACAGCAAGCGCATAAAAACAGTATCTGTCTCCCAGTTCTCTGAGCAGGCTGATACTGAGACGGTGTAGTGGTAAAGGATGTTTAGAGCTTTATCATAAAGAAGAAGGTAGGAGATCTACTGATATTCTCTAGAGTTGGTCTCTTTTCTATAGAGAACAAAAATTGTTCACAAGGGAAATTTTATCACATGCTAATCATCCCTCTGGGATGCAACAAAGCAGAAAATGTAGCCAAATCCCTCCAATGTCTTCAAAATGTGATTATCTGTGGGAAACACCATTACCTGAAATTGCTTAAAATGGTTTTTATTTCCCAAGATTCCAGAGAAAGTAATAATAATAAATTTGTACTAAGAGGAAAAAAAAGTTGGCTATGAAAACCAGAAAGATATGCCCAAACAGTCAGCAATGAACTGCACAGTTCTGAAAGCAAATCCTATATTGAATACAGCTGATGTATTGGCCTCACTCTGTGTGAACATTAATTATTTTCAAAGGTGAAGTGATTTTCATTTATGCACAACAAGACCTTTTTCCCCAAAAGTGGACAGTAGGTGATACCTGATACAAGAATTTGAAAGATTTGCTCAGAATTATGATCTTTGGCTCTGGTAATTAGCTTGTTCTACCCACCAGTGCAGCTTGATAACTCTGCTCTTAGGACAAGGTACGATGCCTTTTGTGCTGAGGATTTACATGTTCATCTGAATGAAGTTAGTGTCTGTTTTCTCTGTTCTTCTGTTTCTAATATTCTTGTCAGATTTAGCACCAATGACCAATACAAAAAATATTACTATATATCTCACTGAAAAAGCCTAGTGATATACAGTAACTACCATGAGCAAAATAAAGTTATAACTGTGAGAGAGAAAAGCAGAACATTGACTGACCCAGCATTACCCTTCCTTACAATCACTAGTCAGTGACCCAGAATAAAATCACAGAAAATATCTGTTATCTGTTCCGAGGAGCAGATTGCACAAAGAAAATCTTCCTTGAGATAGCCTGCCCTTCCAGTTATGTGAGAGATCAAGTGATGCCAACCACTTCTGAGTTTTGTGGTTCCTCCACCCAACCTGCAGGACACCTGGTCTCCATGAAGAGGGAACCTGAAGTGCACAGTTTGAAAGGAAGCTCAGCTATCTGCCTACCAGGTCCCCAAACTTAATGCTACAGAAACCATGACCCCCAACTCATATGTGGCAGACTCCAGGCGTGGTTCACATGTGCTTCTGACAACCATGCACCTTCACCTCTCACCAGAATAACACTCTGTGCCAATATCCACCTCTCAAATGTATCATCTTCCTTCTGCATCTTTTTCCACCACAAAAGAAGTTAGCAGGTAAACAAAGTTTATGTCACATAAATGAAGCCAGATGCACTCTGAACTCAGAGACAGCTGTCCCAGACCAAGTACCAGCCATCCAGCAGATGCAAGAAATTAATTTTTCTTCATCTTGTTGCCCAAGTGTTTGGAGCAAAACATAGCAGCAACCTCTTTTGCTAATCTCCTATTAAGGGTTCTCAATTACATTTGTAGGGGAAAAAAAAGAGTGCTTAACCTATGATCCCAGCAGGAGAAACTCGAAAGCTAATAAGAGAAGATATTTCAAAAGACATAGGAAAACTTGTCCCAGTATGGTTCCTGCAGAAGTTTGCTCTTTTCATAAACCTTAAACTCAAAAAAAGTCTGATAGCAAATGTTATCTTTAAAAGAGACCATTTGGAGCCACCTTCTGAATAAAAAATAAAATAAATCTGTGAAGAAGGTTCTGAAACACCACACACATACACACGTTAAACACTTTTCACCCTCCTTTGCTGTTTGAAGATGACTTGCACACATTTTTAGACTCTAGGGAACCCCAAAAGAAAGGATATAAGCAGAAGGGCTGAGGCTACAGCCAGAAATTGAGCAGTTGCTGAGAAGGTTTTGAGGAGGCTGCTCAGCAAAGCTACATCTCAGCTCTGTTCCAGTCCTGCCAGCACCTCCCCAGCCACCCCCACTGCTAAAGGAGGGTGCAGAGAGGTTTTGCTGCAGAACCATGGGAGAAAGCCTTCTCTCAGTCAATGAAGGTAAATCACTGCATTTCAGGAGACAAATTCCTACTGAGTCACAGTACACCAGCCTTCTCTGCTGCGGCTACTAGCACAGCCATTAATTTTGCCAGTGGTGCTATTAGTCTTGCACAACTTGAAGAGGTTTCTGATTTTATTGTTCATGGGGCAAGCAGTGACATTTTGAGGGCAGCAGCTCTTCTCTACTATTTCTTTTCTGGCCACCTAACTTTGAAGATTATTTCTATCAAAGAAGACCTTTCCTTGCCTTCTGCAAATTTCTTGACTGTAGCAGCACTAACTAAAATTAAGCTGAGTGCAAGAGGTGCTTTGCATTTGTGGCTAGATGAGAATCCCTCAGAGAGGGACATTAAAAATCAAAGTTCTACCAAAATTCCCCCATCTCAGTGAGAAAATGAATAGCTTTTACAGAGGTACTTAGTAGCCGATAAGGGACAGTTGGACATTTTTTCTTCCTGAAGGAGAAACACAATTTAGGGAAACTAGAAAATGCTTGACAGTGATAATTATGGGACAAGACTTGGGAAAAGTATGACTGGGCCAAAAGGGCCTCACTTCAAAGTCTCTGAAGATACTAGACACTTAAGGCTGACCATCCTGTCACCAGTGGCTACTGAGAAAAAAAATAGCCAGGAGCAGGCCAGTGTAAGGACCATCTAATTTCTCTGCTGGACAAGCACCATGGCAAGTGAATTTCCTTGCTTCTAAATGCAGGGTACAGAGAGAGTAGATGGCCCAAAGCTCTGCTCCAAATATCCAAATGAGTTTGCTACTAATTCTTTTTCCCCATTCTCCAAACAGATACTAAGTAAATTCAAAAGAGCTTGGCAAAGTAGCCAGAGCACACATCACAGAGAACTCAAACTACTTTCTGAAAAAAGGGATTTCTCGATAGGCATTTATTTTACTACAAAAAGCTTCATTGTTCTCTCCTGCCAGCAGCACACACAAGGCTTGTTCTACTAACAGGCTTTTAATATCATACATCCAACCTGGAAATTATTGGCAAGATGCAGCAGCTTTGTCTGTGCAAAGCACGACAGGCAGCCCACCATGACACAGCCCCTTAGGACATGCAGGGTGGAACAGCACACTACAACTGGCAGATTATAATGACTTTCCACTGCCTGTTATGATGGAAGCTTCTGCAATGTGCAATATGCCAGCAGATGGAGAAGGGGAGTTTAAGGGACCCCCTGCCCAAGTTGTTTAGTTATTACTGGCTTCAAAAAGAGAACTCCTTGATGGATTTTTCAAAGCTCATACCTAGACAGGCACAGGAGGTCCAGCAGGCCCACCACAAAGACATAAACATACACACAAACCTGTCAGCCAGGACCAACAAAACCCTTAGCTAAGTGCTTCTGCTGCAGTAGTTAACTACAACTGGATTTAATGAAGCATGTATAAAAAAGCTGCAAGGCTTAACTCAGGCTGATTTTTTTAACAAGCACACCACTTTTAAAGGACTTTGTGACCACTTTTACCTCAGCAGTGTAACTGCTATTTTGTGATGGTTATCATTATAAAACTTGCTTCAAGCAGACAAAAAACAATTTCAAAAATACACAGCACTCAGCCAATGAGGAATCTGGCTGTCTTTGCACTAGTTCAACTCACTCTGTCACCCCCTGGTCTTCTTTGCATAATCACTGCAACAGAAGAATTTGGTGAGAAACACTAGAGAATCCATAAATGCAGCTCAGCAGTGGCTTCAGCTTTATACATGATAGGGAGAAAGCTGATTTTTGCCAGCCTATCTGTTCATATAGTCAAGAAATCAGGCTGTTGTCCAGACAGGGCAAATCTGTGTGCTACAGCTATGATAACTTATCACAGTATTTCAAAAAGGCTGGAATGAGCAAGCCAAAGCAGGAGCCCCTGCTTTCAAGGAGGCAACATTATGAACCCCACTATGCTTCCAGATACCAGCAGAGTTTCTGTAGACAACTTACACCTACGTCTTCAGAATACATCTATTCAGCCACAAACCAAACTCGCTAGAGAAGTCCCCCTCTTTCTCTCTCACCTGTCTCTATCCTTCTCCAAGTCAGCAGCCCTACACAGAAATGGATTGCTCATGGAGAAAACAGGGAGGAGGAGCTGATGAATTTTTTTTTTTAACCAAAACATGAATTATGAGGCCTTCTTATATGGGTTTGCACTTAATTCCAGATAATGGAGAAAAGCCATGAAGGAGACTGCTGCACAAATGCACAATGACACAGTATCTTATAACAGCAAAATCCACAGAACTCTTGTCAACAACCACTCAGCAATACTAAAAAAATCCACCAACTCGGCCCCACAATTAACCCACAATAAAGAGCAACTTGGGAGAGCCAAACTGGGCATTTGCACTGAAGAGGAGAATGTACATAAATACCCACCTTTTGTTAGAAGCTGTGGAAAAATGTGACATATTCTATTTTTCCATATCCTTGACGCATGTGAGAGAACCCTGTCAAAGTGCTGATTACTTCAAGAGTGTCCAGAATGGGACACTATACAGATGGCATTGCAGCTTTTTTTTCCCCATTATATGTTTGAAAAACATTATTTGAAGACATGTTAGCAAGACTGTCATCTGCAGTATCAACATGCCATGTTTGAGTCCACACAGTCATTGTCATTTATGCTGGCTGAAAACCTGGCATTTGCATTGCTAAGGTTGGTAATTCTATGCATTAGTAAGATTCCTTGTCTTCCCATTATAAGAGCCTGCTTTCTCTTTCCCTGTAGGGTTAGCCAATGTACACAATACTGAATATATTTATAACAGGTCTTGTCCTCTATCTGATTTGAATTACACACAAACTTCAGCCAAAATAATTCATCTGCACAGTAAAGACAGCACATGCAGATATTCTTCTGTGACTCTCAGTCAGAGCTTTGAGATCTGTCAAGATAGTTTTCTCTACTGTGAGGTCTCCCAAAAATGATCCAAAGTCAGATTTTTATTAGAATACAGTTGGGATACTTCAATTAGATAAACTTAGAAAGACTACAAAAAATGAAACAGAAATGAGTTGTAAGCTCAATTCTCCCATTCACCACATCAGCACAGTACCAGCAACTTCTTAATAATTTTTTTTCAAAGCGCTAGAGATGACAATTGTGGAATTCAGTAGGCATACAATAGGGCCAGATATTCCCTATATTATCATCATAAGAGACAATCCAAGTTGGGAAAACTTAGTTTTGAAGGACTGTAAATGGAACATATTCAACAAAAACCCCAAATCTTAGTCTTTAAAATACTGCATAATCTCATTCTCACCAAGTGTGCTTCATCTTTTCCTACAGAAAACCATGACACACACAGCTCTACAGAACTATGACACCTGGGCCAGCATTGAACCGCATCTGCAAGAGCAGTGGAGAAGTCCATAATAAATTAGACCCAAGAGAACAGGAAAAGAAAGGCAAATGAATGGTGTTACCAGGCTGAGAGATTGGCAGGGACACAGACACAGGCACTCAGTTTGCAGAAACCACTCTTAAACAGCTACAGTGCAATGCTGCCACTACAACATCAGATGTTACAGATCTTGAATTGAACACCACAAGCTGGCAAAAGACTTTTGACCTTTTCTCTTTAGCTTCAGCTTCCCTGAGCTGCTGTCACTGCTTCATCTCACAGGCTTGTTGTGAAGATAAAGTCATCATTAGCGCTTGTGAAGCTCCTAGACACTGCAGTGGTGACTGCTGTTAAAAAGCCTGTGAGGAGATTTAGATTTCCTTTTCAGAGCAGAGTTTCAATAGTGTGCCATAAATAAAGCATGGGACCACACACTGAACAATGGAGAAAACAATACTGAATAGCTGCTCATTTAGTGAGTGTTACTCATCCTGCTCACTGAATGAGGCAAGAGGGAAAAAAAATAGTATATGATCCTGTAATTAAAGACTGTATCATAACGTATACACACAAGGGGCCTGAATCAGGGTTGCACTGACAACTTTGTTTGATTGCTTAATTTTGCAACCTTAATGATGTTTCTTTAATGTAGTTTAACATTACATTTGAATTCTTTCTTTAAAAACTGTATTAGGCAGCATTTGTCAGTAAATGTAAATAACCCAATGCATTATGTATATTTCGTTCCCTCCAGGTCTTTCAGTATGATAAGAATGGTTGCCAAATAACATGTTTAACAAGGTTTTCCACAAGATTTTCTGCAAAGTTTTCTCCTGTTTAAATCCTTACAGTGGATTTGTTGAAATATCTCCAACACAAAGCCATGAAGCAAAACAACACTTCTATCATAATTATGTAATGAAATTTAAGTCAGAAGCTTTTGCTTTGCCTCTCTATAGAAACAAGAAAATTTCCCCTCTATCCTAGTGGGACTAACTTGATAAAATGGCAGTGAGGATTACTGGCAGCCGTTTCAAAGGACAGTTAAGCCACTATTGACCGAGGAAATAGAGAGCTAGTGTTGAGTCCCATCTCTTAAATATGAATAAGTGAAAATATTTTCACTGGTAATGTGATTTACTGAAATATTTGCTATACCAGCATGCCTGTACTCTCCTGTAGGCTAAAATTTGAGCAATAATGGCACCTAGTATGGCAGAGCTGTTCCACCTCTCAGTTGCACTTGCACCATTTCTAATGGACTTGAATGTTACTGTCAGGCACATATAGTCATGGGAACCCAAACTTCTACATAACAATATTAAGACTTCAGCTTTGGTTTTGAAATCCTGTTCTAAGGCACCTTCTTTTAGTCAGGAAACAGCATAATTTCCTAAAGGTAGAGCACACAGAGAACATCTCAAAGAGAAATGCACACTATGCTCTCCTGTAACATGCTCTTTCTTCCTCTGCCTTGCCTTTCACCCTGCTCCCCTCTCCCCTTCTCACTCCCCCATCCCCAGAATGTGAGATTCTGGTATTTACAGCAAAACTATTTCCTCCCAGTGGGTGGTCACATAAGGCACTGGAATGAAGAAAGTACACCCCCTCTTTTTGTACACACCAACCCCTCAGGTCAGCTGCAATCTGCCAGCAAGCCCTTCCACATCCACAACGTCTGTCCAAAGAAAACAGTAGTGAGAGGCAGATGGGAGCTACTGTTCTGTCAGAACCGATAACCACGTTTAAAAGCAAATTAACAAAACTCAGAGCATCTCAATACTATGCTGAGGGGTGTCTGGGTATAGTCTGTAGACCAGCCACACATAAGCATGACAACTCTTGGACTTTTCTTTTGAGGGCCAGGCACAAGTTGATGGCATCCCACCCCTTTTGCAGAAAGTTCCTCTTACATTTTAGCTCTTCTAGCACATCTCTTAGTTGATTTTTCTCCTGATTAGGTTAGAGCTTTTATCACATAATTCACAGATCATTAATTCTTAAGAGAAAGGGAGTCATGTCCCTCCGTTTTTTTTTTTAATTTATTTTTTCCTTATTACAAGATCGCAAGGAAGAGCCTTGATATAGAGGGCTGCGTTCCAGTGGAGTCACTAGGACGGCAAAATGTTTTGGTTGGCTAAGAAAGCGGTTTGGCTTACACTTTTGACCGAAAAAACCACTCTAGACTAAAACCTGGATGAAGGCTAGTCAGTAGCTATTTTATCAGAGGCCACCCAGTAAGTGGCATAAATAAAAGTTACTGACAGCAGTAACAGATGCACATATGTACAGACCATCCCCTTAAAAAATCCATCTGCCCTGCCTTGACGATTCTACCCAATATTAATAAAATTTTTTTTGTTTGTTTATTATGTAGCACATTGTACAAACAATATGCAAACAGTCACAATCTGATAGTCCCCAAAGACTGGATGATGTTGAGGTGTCAGCTACATTCAGAGAAGGTTTTTACCACAGATATGAAAAATACCAACAAATTCTTGCAGCACAGAGTTATAGGTGCCTCCTGTAGCTACAAATCTGCAGGTGGAAAGCAGAAGCCATTTGAGCTCCAAACACTGACTAGGTCCTTCTCGTTCTACATATTGTACAGACTGAGCACAAGTTGTCTAGCCAAGGCAGGTGACAGTCCCTGGGAAACAACTTTGCTCAGTGTTGTCTTAGTTAGAAACATGGAGTATTAGCTTTCTACAGCTGATAATGATGAATGAGAGACCTCAGCAAAGTGAGGGGCAGCAGAGTTAAGTTACTTATAACCAGGCATGGAGGCAGAACTTCATCCAAAATGTGAAGACACCACCATTGCAGAGGTGTTGGAGTATCACAACACACAGGTGCACTGGTCAGTGTTAAAGCTATGAAGAGTTAATCAAATGCATAGTATTATTTCGTGCTGCATAGAAAAGGATGTTAAAGCATCTGGGCATCTTTGAAGTATTTAGCAGCTTACAGACTACAGATCAAGAGAGAAGTGAGATCACCTGCCTCTTGCTAAAGAGCAATGAGGGGTAAAAAATGCCCTCCTCCTAACCCCAGCACATGAGCTGCTCCCTCTGTGCAGACTGGCTGTGAGACAAGAGTGCTGCAAAGCAGCAGTGGAGATGGAGCAAGTGCTTTGTCACATCCAGTTCCAGGGCTGTGGCTGCTGCAGGCAGCTTGTGTTTGAGGGAACCTCTGCATGCCAGCGCAGAACAAGCGCTTCAATTCCTGCTTTTCTTTATTTGTGGCTTGCATTGTCTGCTGTCATTCAAACCTGAATGGTCAACAATAAAACATTGCTTACAAGTACTGCTTCCAGAATGACTGCATTGAATGCCTTCCTGACAAATTGTGAGAGAACTGTACGTTGCTATTATTATTATTATTTTCAAATCAATGCTTAAATGAATAATTTGTACGCACCAGCAAGCTTTGCTTGAAATCTAGTGACATGTCTAAAAATACATGTTGTGCCCATGGGTAAATTCGGGCAAGTCACTGAATCAAGAGGAGGGTGACAGAGGTGATTGGAAGATGGAAATAATTAAGCTGGGTTTTTTCCCTTTTCTTTCCATCATTAAAAAAACCCATTTTGCCTAACATGAAATTTGAAGTGCTCTGTAGGAGACATCTTTTGTTTTTCTCAATAATGAGCCAGTTCCAGCACCCAAACCAACACCCTAAAAAATAAATGCATTACTTCTATGCCTTTTTTGTTCACTTCTAGCTTTTTTTCTTTAAATACAGTTTTCAGAGAGCCTGAAATGTAAAAGAGACTCTTGCAGTTCCCTGAGGAAATTTGCACAACAGATGGTAACATACTGTAGTTTCAGAGGTTTGATTAGAAGAGCCGGCGATATCTGCGGGGTTGAGTGCAGGCTGGAGAGCCAGGAGCTTTCAAATTGTAATCCCCACTTTACCACTTGCTCCGTGCCTGTGGCAAGTGGTGTGGTATTCTGATCCTGCTTTACTGCAAAATGCAAACAAGGGTGGTTCTCACAGGATTGCTTAGAAGGATTAATCTAAGGTTTTACTTTGCTTAGAAGATCTTAAATGCTAGCCACACTCTGTAAATGAGACACTGCTGTTACACCAAATCAAAATCTCCATTGCTCTGCAACCCAAAATAGTACTTCTGAAAAAGTACATTTCTAACACCTTTGCTCTAAGCAGATCATCCAGAAAATAACGGGTAATCAACTTGAACAAAACAGACTGAGACAAATTCAGTGTGAAGTTTTTCATGTGGCACTTCTACAAACGTGCTGTTTTAAGGATTAATTTTATAAACAGAATTCTGAACATTACAGTAAATAGCAAAAAAAAACCCCAACAAAATAAACAAACAAATCCTGCAAACAAACTTAAAGCAAAGACATCATTGAAAAGAAACACATCATTGTGGGAAGGACTTTGTTCTATTAAGAGCTCATAAAATATCTTAAAAACACGTCTCCAGTCCTGACATCCTGATAGGGATCTGAAATACTTAATGCTTACAGTAAACATTTGATTTTGCAATATCTTCTCTCATACTTTTTTCCCCTCATGAGTTTAGATGTGTCATCCACACTTAACTATTTTTAACCAAAAAGCTAAATAGCTTAATGAAAAAGAGAATGTTATAATTCAAGGCTATACCTAAAAAGCTTTTATTGGTCCAGAAACACCAGATGTAAAAACATCTTAATGTCACAAAACTGAGGATTCCTTCAACAACCAAGAGTTAAATTATTTCCATTAAGAGGCACAGCTTCTATAAGTAATCTTTTGCATAGACCCAATTCTGCATACTATAAGAAATTCCCAAGCTTCCTAATAGAAATCCCAATGTTGGGGTTTCTTGTCTGTATTTGATCTCCAGAACCCAGTCTAGATCTTTGAACTAGGAGGTATTTTCTATTGCTCAGTCCCAGTGGCACAGCAGAAGGAAGCAGATTTATCACCAAAGGCTTGGATCTTCCCTTGCCAGACTCCTCTGCTCGTCGTGCTAATCCAAAGCAAAAGCCAGCCTGCTTGACCCACAGGAAGAGCACGAGGGAGCAAGCAGAACATGAATCCTGGTAATAGCTGAGGACAAGGCTGAGCAACATCTTGCTTGTTGGACTGGTCAGTCCATCAACTCAGAAATAAGCATTAAACTGATGAAAAGAGCATCAAAATAAGTTGCATAGAGGACATAGCAGTAAAATACTACAGCCTGAAACCATCAAATATAACTAGTTAAAGCCTAGAATATGTGCTTACAACAAAAAACCCTCCCCAAAAACTCATACGCACACCACAAAGCTTCAGCATTTGTTACAGGAATGAAGGGGAGAGGAGTACGTAGGAGGCAGAAAAAAACCCCCACAAAATAAAAAAGTTCAGCCACTTTTCACAGGATGAAAAGTTCCTCCCACATCCATTCAGTAGTAGTTGGTTACAGGTCTGTTATATTCCTTGGCTCACTATCTGCTACATCATTGCTGAGACATCCTACACATTCCTCCAACGCTTGGCAGCAAAGCCAGAGAGAAATAATGACGGCCATCCACAATGCTCATCTGTCCATACTGTCCAGGGCTAGTGGTAGAAAGGATATAAGGCATATGAAATACGACTTATATAAGGAAATGGAGAAGTGTAAGGTTCAGATTTATGTTAGCAAAGAGTATTTATTCACTCCTGATTTAATAAAAATGAAACTAAAATGTTTGATGCAGAAAATACTCAGCGCGTTCTTACAGGAAAAAGAAAACAGATGGAAAGACATTAATCAGGTCAGGGGCAGAAATCTTTTCATTTATACATCCAGAGATCATAGGATTCAAAGAATAGAAGTTCCAGGTTTAGAGTGGAATATGAGACTTCACATTTCAAGATTGTATAAACATAAAATCAGTCAAATCCCTAAAACTGAGTGGCTATAGTTGTGGTAATAGTCATGCAATGCTGTACCCAAACCAACACACAAGGTCATGAAAGAGGTATAAGCAATTGTCAGAGCTGTCAAAAACATGAATAAGAGACACTAAAACCCTCACATACCCCCACAGGCTTGAAAACATTTGTGCATGTGTTTAGCCCTGACATCAATGTGAGTCATTACTTCAAATCAAATTATTAAGAAATTAGGGGGGCTTTGATGTATTGTAGACACGCACTGAAAGACCTTCATGCACCACTTTGTGAGCATGGCTGCTTGTTACCTGCCCTTAGAAACCCAGACATACTGTGTGCCACTGAAAAATTCCTTGCTGTATTTTTAGTTATGTTTCAAAATCATTTTACATTGGGGAATGAAAAAAAATGAAGAAACATGAAAAATCAACTTCCAATGCTGTATTTGTCGGACGTCTGAAAAAGTACAGTCTTGCCCCGAACCAGAAACTGAATTTAGATGCTGCTTTGACCTTATACCTCTTATGTACAATCACACGTAAACTATGCTATTATTTCCAAGTACCTTATCATCCATTCTGGGCTATATCTGTGTCCACAGAGAAGAGCTGCATTTTGATTTTAAATTTTGGAGCAAAAGGTCAATCTGCATCTGCATCAGCAAGAGAGAGAATTAGAAGAGAACTGAGACTGAATGGGATCCCATTTGTTTGGAAAGCAAATACACAGCTATACAAGAATTGCCTTTTAATTTCATTTCTGTAAAGCAGTAGCATGAAATGCAAGTATGTTTTCCCATAATAAAATCATTTCAGTGATGCATTTTCTCATGCTTAGAATAATGCCTCATACTTCTTTATTCCATCTTTAAGATTAATTCAGGGAAATCAGGGACACCTCTCTCATCAGCTGCGTGCAGTCATGCGGTTAACATTTGTTCCTATTACCCTGCTTAGTTGGGATTTCCATCACCTTCATCCAGAAAGAATCATGTTGTGTTTGCTTACAATCCTAAGAAGAAAATAATTCAAATAACTACAATTACTAAAATAAAACTTCCTCTAATGGAGAAAAATTCCTTCCCCTGTGAGGTTCAGGATCCCAGTAGCTATTCAGGTATTCTCAACTGTAGTGTCAGTAAGGCTGTTTTACTAATTTCACAGAAAGTAATTGTAGGCTTAGAAGGAACCAACAATTTTTGTAACAGAGCTCAGAGCTGAAAAATTGTAATGTTCTGGGCACCCATTTACACTGCAGAAAAACAGAAGCAAAACCCTTCATCAGGGCAGCCCTAGATATTGAAACTATTGCAAGTGATGTAGTTACTTCTTTAGTACTGCACAGCTACATTCGCAGTTGCGGTCACGCAGGACAGTTCATCTATAGCAATACCGTGCAATTCCCCTGCCTTTTCTGACAGCCTGTCCTGTTCATATTTTCTGCAATTACCTCAGTGAAGAAATATATATCAATTAATTCCATTCACACCCATGCTGAATACCAAATGGTTACATCTTTTTGATGGTTGGAAAGCATTTTTTCTTTCCCACTGACAGCAATAAAGGTTTACATATCTTACAAACTAGGTGTGTTCAGGTATGTCACTACCTTAAAGAATGCCATTCTTTTTTTCTGTAGCTAGCCCTTCATATATGTTGAAAATCACATTAGTGATGAAAATATCTCAGCCAAGAAGTTTCCTGTTACAAAGTTAGTGAAAAACAGAAACCAGATATGCAGTCACAAGTGCAAGGATTTACCCAGGAAAGAAAACTTGGTGCCCTTCATGCTCAGAGCTGCTCTGAATTCACTCAAGAAAATCTTGGGGGATTAATTCAGTATGTATGTTTTGGGGCAAGTAAGATGACTGCACTACTGAGCAAATCCTCAAGAAGATGATGTTTATTGAATTCCATGATCACTCACTGGACTAAGTTTTTCTCAGGACTCAAGAATTACTGAGAATCATTCAAATCTTTCTTAAGGCAGGTCTCTGTTAGACAGAGTCCTTTAGGGTAAATTAATAAGGGCTTATCATTTTCCACAAACATTACCTTAACTAACAAAGTGGTTAAATTCTTCTCTCCCATTTACCCAGCTCTTATTCTTGTTTGGCTCGAGGCCCTGACTGCAAGGCTTGGAGATGTACGCCACAATTACTGAGGAGTGGGTTATTTTTAACACTTCCGTCCCTTTCATTGCCAAGGATACATTGCTTCCTATTACTTGACAGACATTTCCTAGTACAATTTATGAGAGCAATTGGAGGGAAACGGCATACTGCTTTCCTAAACCAAAATAATAACAGTAATCTAGGTCACTTCTAGACAGTCTGATGTAACAGGAGGGTGGAACATGCAAATCTGTGTCCCTGGAAATGGAGGAATCAGTTCTTCTCTGATATAAATTCTTCAGTTGCATATTAGACAAGCCTGAAAATGTCATAAAAACTAATGCAGATAATCTCAAAGCGAGACAGATCCATGAGAGTCTTGGAAACTTATACTGAATTGATGAGAAAGGTCTGCAGACTTTTCTATCATTCATCTTGAAAACTGAATGCAACATTATACTCTAAGCATTGGCTATTGGTAACCTACAGGACAGTCAGCAATACTTTCCTTGTGTTCTAATTACAAGAAATTAATTCTGGGGCAATTTACTGCATTTCCTTATACTGCAAAAAAAGCAACAGAAATGTGCATCAAACTGTGAGCATTAATTTGCTAATGCACTCTATGTCTGCTTCAACTTGATGTCCCCTTGCTGCCTACATCATTTTCCTAGATGCAACCTGTTCCTATAAAAAAACATGCTTAAAGAAGTAACTTGGCATGACCGAAAGGTCTGTGCCTCATACCTCTGGATCTACTTTTTTTTGACCTCGCTTACTGCCCAGCTCCACACATATCTTCTCATACTCTTGAAAGATCTATTTTGGAGTTTTTTGAAACCTGGATTCTGAAAGATCAAAATTGGCTATCATTAACTTCACTATGAGAACATGACATTGCACCTAGGTTTTGAACCTAGTGTGTACAGCCTCGATACAGACAGAATTTAATCAGCTTCACTGCCAAGAACAGGTTTCAGAAATCAAACTGATTGAGCCTCCAAGGGATTGACTTAAAAGCAAAGTATGCAACCCTTTTTATTTCAGAATGGCTGCAGGACCATGGGCAGTAATTGCAGCAACACAACATCAGCATCAAAGAATTCCAGCCTCTCTTACAAACTAATTTATGGTCACTGAGAAAGGTGTCAAGTTAGATTTAACTTTGAAAGAGACATTGAAGGGAAGCTCTTAAAAGTACCTGGATATACTGCACAACAAGACATTTGCAATGACCTTACATATATGCAGAAAGAATACGGTAAATAATATTTTTTCCTACTTGATTTCCTGTATTATTATTCAAAAACAGTGAGAGTGAGATGTAGTCCTTCTTAGTATTTCCTACCCTTTAGTTTCCTCTTTCTTAAGAGTCAAGTTTCCACAACTATTACGTTAGTGAAACTGAGCTCTGTAAATGGGTGTTTGTTTGTTTGTTGCTTTGTGTTTAAAGGACTACTGGTTGTTTGGTTTCTTTTTCTTTGGCCCCATCTGTAAGCGGCTGCTGAAATTCAGCTCACTGATAACTCATTGTGGCTAGTGTCTTTTCCTGTTTTTCTAGACAAGGTGGGGGACTAATTGTATTCTAGCAAAAAAAAAAAGGCAAGAGAGGGGGTGACTTCAGAAAGGCAGCACCAGGGCAACTGCAGTGACATAATTATGCTGAAGTACTTCCCTCTTCCTAATACAGGTAAGATCTAGATGTTCTAATATTGACCATTGAATAAAAGCCAAAAAGAAGCTGTCATTAAAAGCAAATCCATCAGTTGTGAGTTTATGCAAAGCACCAGTTGATACTTCTGCATGTATCACGTAACACCTCCACATTTCCTATGGAAGACAGTGGGCCTGTTGGATGAGGGACCATCCCGGTCCCCTGGAGGGGAGAGCCCTAGGAGGCACTCCAAGTTTATGGTGACAGAAAAGGCCTCTCCCAGGATGCTTTGTTTCATCATGCAAATGTACCCAAGTTCTGCTTCCCCAGTTGGCCCGTTGGCCTCCCCGCCCCTTTCCACCTTATCTGGAAGGTTCTCCTATTTCCCTTTCCCCACATTGGTCCTTGCTCCCTCGCCATTCCCTCAGGCTTTCACCATTGGCTCCCATACCCCAGTCCCGCCTGGGTACCGACCGCCTACCCACCCCATATAAAAACCTGGTCCCTTCCACTTTCGCTCTCTCTTCGTCCTCTCTTCATTCTCCCCTCATCTCCCTGGATCTACTCCATGCGTGTGGCTGGAATAAACTTCTCCCGTGGACTCTTTGCCGTCGACTTATCGAAGAAGCTGTCCCGTTCACGTGTGCGTGGGTGCGTGCAGTAGCCTGCCGAGTGCGTCCTAGCTGGAGACGCTTTTGGAAGGTTACGGCTTACCACCACCAGACCACCACCGTAACAACTGACTGTGTGTTTGTTATGTAAAGACACCTTATTTTAACCCACAAGTTTCAAAACTCTTCTTCAAAATAAAATTTACATTCCAAGGTAAAAGTACAGAATGCTTCTCATCCAAAAACCAAAGCAAATAGACAAAAAACCCCCTCAAAAACAAACAAAAAACCAACAACAAAACAAACAAAAAAACTCCCCAAAACAACACCAAACAGCAACACAACACCAAACAAGGCATTTACAAGACTCTACAGACTCCAAGATGACTGACTTTTGTCTTCATAAATATTTTGGCATCTCAAAGGTACAAGGTAAGAACCTTCTTTCCTCTGACAAGCCCTAACATCCAAACAGGCTGAAGTCCTACTGGTGGCTAGAGAGACTTAGCTGTTTATCCTCCGCTATGCTTTGAAAACCTACTTGTCACCTAGTACCTGACTATTTTTAAAACTTGATCTAATAAGATGTTGTGATTTAAACCCAGTCAGCAACTCAGTACCACAGAGCCACTAACTCCCCTGCCCTCAGTGGGATGGGGAGGGGAATTGAAAATTATAAAACCCATGAGTTGAGATAAGAACACTTTAACAATTGAAGTAAAGTTAAATATAATAATAATGATGATGAAAAGGAGACTGAGAGACAGAAATAAAACCAAGAAGTGCAAGTGAAGCACAATACAGTTGCTCATCACCTGTCGACTGATGCCCACCCTAGCCCTGAGCAGGAATTGGTGGCCTCTGGCCAACTCCCCCAGTTTATAAACTGGGCAGGCCTTCTGCGGTGTGGCAAATCCTTTGGCCAGTTTGGGTCAGCTGTCCTGGCCATGCTCCCTCCTGGCTCCTTGTGCAACTGCTCACTGCAGAGCATGAGACACTGAGACATCCTTGACTTAGAGTGAGCGCTACTAAGAAACAGCTAAAGCATCAGTGTGTTATCAACATTATTCTCATACTGAATTCAAAACATATCACGGTACCAGCTACTAAAAAGAAAATTAACTCTATCCCAGCTGAAACCAGGACTTTAAGCTAAATCAGAAGATAAAAATCAGTGTGAAAATAGCTTATAGTATTAGTCATTAACATTCAGGCGGAGAGAAAGTTACATTTCTAGTATTTCTTAAATTATCACCTCAACTTGAGAATTTTCAAGTTGAGATCAACTCATACAGGCACTTCTCCAGTTTCCTTGTCTTTGAGCTGAACCTTTGATTGAGGATGACAACTCTTGCAAGGACAATTTAAAAGCGACCCTTGGGCCAGCAATTGCCAATCACCCCTTCATATGTGCTAGTCAGGCATTCTGCAGAGCTGTAGGGTTTTGACTTAACCTTATTTCACTTCTGACAATCTTTACAAAGGAATTATTTGCAGTTGATACAATGTGTGATGGGTTTGAACTTAGGTCAGGGAGATTGAATTAAAGCAGAGGGCATCCTTGTGATGAAATCATACCAACTTTTCCAAATAAAATTACTTATCCACACACACCAAATAATTGAATAATGTAAGGTGTCCTTTTGTGATGGGGATTTTCTTCTCATGAGAACAGGTTATGCTCTACTGTCAAAAATATTTAAAGGTCAGGGGCATCACAACCTACAGCAATTCATTCCAATCTGTGAAAAATGCTTTACATCTCCCCCCACTAAACTAATCTGGCAGCTTGAATTCAGCAGCTAGAATTCCAGCTCAGCTACTCACCTCTCAGATGATCTGTGTTTTGTGGTGCATCCCATGGTGTTGCATTACATGACCCCAGGGTCATTTCCATACTGTTGGGTTGTGAACACAAAGTTTAGATGGCCACAAAGATGTGCCTTCTGAAGGTTTTCATTTAACATGCTGCTCCACTGGTACCCTGTACATACAGTGATGCATCATTAGCACTAGAGCAACTCTGTTCTTTGGGAAGGGAACTGACTGTCATAAAAAAAACCCAAAACAAACTACATCCTATCAAATAAATTAAGCATTATAAAGTTAGAACAGTTCAGTCTCAGTAGAAATGGGGGGTGTCATGGTCCATAATTGGTTAAGGCAACAGAGACACAACCCACAAAAGATACTGTCATCAGCCCAGCCCTGACACGAAAAGTAAGGCAAATTGGAAACCTCATTTAAGAGGGTGCAAGGCAGCCGACCTGTTCCCTGCTTTGAGCTGATGATCATGTCTGAAAGAGTGGATCTGAATAGTGGAACTGCTGCATCTGAGATTGCTCCCAGTGCCTCTCTGACTTGCTGAGGTCTGTCCCTGACACACAACCACACTTACAGGTGTGTGGAAGTCACGGGACTTCCTCTCCAGAGGTGCTGGATAGGTCTTCTTTTCTGCCTCAGCACAGCCTGTGCTCTCCTCCTCCACTACCCGTCCTTGACAAAAAGTGCTAAACACAGTTCAGAGCCCTGTACAACCCTGCAGATCTGGTGTCACTCTCTGCCACCCTGTCACAAACAGAGGCCACAAACACTTGCTCCTACAGCACTTTAACATACCATTTTTCCCCATTACACTTTTCTATCTCATAAGGGCAAGTCATAGATGTTTAACACAGAGATGCCACCCTAACGTGAAGCCAAAGTTACAGAAATAATCCAAGCTTTTTATTAAAGGCAAACAACCTCTTCACCCCAGCCACGAGTACCACAATTTTATAACAGGCTATAAGGACAGCAAAATACTGACTTCAATAACTTCACTTGCAATGTGCAGGGCAGCACCTAAACAAACAAAACAACCATTATTGGATTTCTTCTTTAAAGCCACTATGTGAATTATTTCTTTAAAACTCTTAACACAGATTCCCAGAGCAGCAGAAAAAAAACAGTCCTGGAAGCTCAAGTGGAGCAGAGGAAGTGACTTTAAAAGGTAACAATGTGCCTTATTGGTATAAGCTGTTGGGTGTTACACCAAAACGAGTCATTCCTTAGCACTGTCACATACAAAGTGGGACAAGGATTTCAGCTGCCTATCCCATACAAAGCAAAGACTTAGTAAAAACATTTTGCCTTTAATTCCCAGCGTGAAAGAAGAATGTCATTGTCAATGTGACTTTGAAAAAAAAAAAACCAAAAACCTCCACATGCACTGCATTACTCAGATTTGTCTTCTTCATGTGTTCAAAGTTAAACAAACATTTCTGCATTTCACTCCCATTATCTCAAAGTCACAGGAATGAAATTTGGATTCTTCTCTGGCTCTTCCATAAGCAATAGATGCTCAGCTCTTTATTGCACTCACCTAACAATAAGGAACTTTACTATTTCCAGTAATGTGCAAACAAGAGGGGCCCCAGCACCCAGTTTATCTGCCTGCCAGTCTTCTTATTTTCCAAAATTACTATGTGTTCATTTGCAACCAAGTTTTTTATAAGACAACTACACAAAGCAAATATAGAAATATGAATTAATATACAGTTTTCACCTCATGCATATTGCAAATAAGTATTCCAAATTGTAAAGACTCCACTTAATCTAATTAAGTATTAAAAGGGATTGTTCCTCTTTAGCTTGCAGAAATTACTAACTCACATTTTCTGTTTAGTCTGCTGTCTTGTGAATAACAGAAATACCATCTTACATGGACCAGTACCAGCTCCTCATCTCTAAAAGGCACAGTTTCTCCCTGGTGTAAAAATAAATCTGACAAAGGAATCCAGTTTTTAAAAAACATGTCACTAAAGGATGTATCTTTTTGCCTCTTTTTTTTTCCACCACAGCTGGCACAGATTTCTCTCTCTCAAGGTTCATTTCTAGCATTCTATGTAATTAAAGTCTGTGAGTTGTTTGGGTTTTTTTAAACACTAAAGCAGTTTCTTGTAGTAATGTCAGCCTCAAGTGCAGACAAGAATGAATAAAACCTCAAATACTGCATTTTAATGGGAATCGAATTAGACTGGTCTCATCTTAGGTGGCACTTGTCAACATAACACACAGAATACCCACTGGCTGTGTTGACAATTTACCTTTTTTCCTTCCTCTGTCCACAAGGAAAGGTCTTTCTAAATCCCCTAACAAAGCAGGGATGCTCTGTCTGCCCAGGAAAGAATTTGTGGACAAGTTTTCAGACTCCTCTCATCGACAGATGAAACATTGACAAGTGTTTTACCTGTCAGTATGTAAAACTGCTAACACATGTTTCCATGCTACTTATAAATGCAGATCTACACATATGGACTAAATTAACATAACCTATAATAAGCTTCATTAATTCATCAACTAAGAACAGATTGACATTAAAACTGTCAAGAAAACTTAGTGTCTGAAAAGCATTCATCTTCAGAAGCCCAAACCTTTTCAGTTGCTCAGGATTATAATAAAAGGCTATAAAATGGAAACAAAGACTTGGGAAACCTTGTCTCAGCTGAAGTCAGTAACAGAACTACAAAACCCTCAGAGGAGCTATGAGTTCATTCCTGGTACTTAGGGCTGTGCCTGGAGCCAGTGTACACAAGAAGTTCACAATCCTCTGCTCTCTGCTCTTCTCTCCTCTGCTGAATTTTCTGTTTCACAGCAGCCTAAGCCACATGCCTACACTTAGACATATTCACAATCTTATTGCTTCCAGGGGCCATTCAGCTGTTACACTGCAGCAGGTACATATGTATTTTGCTCACCTGAGGACTGCTGTTCCCTCAAACCCACATCTCACCATAAATTCACACAATGTCCCACTGAGACCATGAAAACTCTCACAAGGGCCAGTAAAAAAATGGCAAACAAAAAATATCAGTCTAGTTTCCCTTCCCTGCAAAGTTCTTCAGTGCAAGGATTGCCTTTGAATTGTGTGTGCATAATACCCTGAGCTGGGCCTCTACATGACGCTACAATAGAAATAATTTTAAAATCTATGCGAAGCTAATTAGTACAGTGATGTTATTCCCAGCAAGTAGAGCTAATCTTGTGTGATCCAAAAACACCTCAGCTGCTCGTTTCTTTCATACGTGGGGTTTACCCACTCTCCTCCTACCTGCCCATCCTCTGTCACTTACACCAGATTTATTTCTGGAAAGCCGTTCTCTCCACACACAGATCATATGCTAGAACTGACCTAGAGGAATTTGATTTCCCAGTTAACCCTACACCACTGTAAGAAGCTTCCTCTATCATTTTCTGAAGTAAAATTAAGCTCCTTGATACTACTGTGCTGCACATGGCCTTAGATTAATGTCTTTTCTACTTTTTCACTGATGAAGGAGTTGTCAAATAAACGTGCCCTTTAGCTAGCTGTCAGGGAAAAATCAAGCCTCCTGTGGCATTCAGGAAAAATAGCACAGAGCAGAAAGCAGGATTTTGTATCCCAAAGTGGATAAATCTATATTAGCCAAAAGCTGACTTCCACTTGAAACAAAAAAAAAGCAGTTCCCCACTGAAAACCTCAAATCTTTTGCAAACACATTGTTATTCACAGAAGGTCCCCCTATCCAGCAGTACAAACCTTCACTTTTCTGCTCCCTCCAGATGGTTTATAGTTCCTGTAAAACTGTGCTTTACCTAACTCTGCAAAGCACAGCCCGGCCTCCAACAAAAAGCAGGAGATATTTTCATCCTGAGTAGTACCACTGAGGAATTATGGGCACCATGCTCCCTTCACCACTGAGCAGGAAGCAGAAATGGCAAAGTGGGCAGTGCTGGCTCCTCAGCAGCTGAGCCGGTTTTGGTTCCTCATCAGCTACGAGCCCCAGGTGCACACCCAAGGATACCCAAGAGGCACAAGCCACCAGTGATGACACTGGACTGAGTTGTTCTGAATTTATATTTCATATCAAAGAGAAGTAGCATAACTCATCTTTTGCTGCTCAGTGAAGTTTAGGAGAAGCCATAGTGCAGAGCCTGATAAATTTTGGGAAAAGGAGTTAAGAGCACAGGGGAGCATTCCCCCATGGGCACCCTGTTCCTTGAGGCTTGAGGCTCGGGCTCCAACCACTACACAGCCACTTATTTGTAAAATTTCCATATCCTGACCTATCTATGTAACACTGCAATCTTCTCCCTCATTTTCCTTTGAAGATGAGAACAGCAGGAGAGCCAGGGAATTTGCTCCTGCAAATGCAGCCTGGTCCAGCCATACTAGAGATCCCCAATGCTGCAGAAACAGACTGTTCACCCAGCAAAGCAGAACTGCACAAGGAAGGGGCAAATGACTTACAAACCCCTGTGGGCTGCCATCAGGAAGTACACAATCAGACATTTCACACTGGTCATCGTAATCAATAAAATTAGCTGAATATTTTTTACAACTGTGTCAACTGAAAACAATTTTGCTAATATCCAACTTGCACAGTCTAGTCCTAATTAAAAAGCAATCCAGGTAACTGCAAATGAAGGAGCAACATTTTTTGTGGTGTGAATTCCCCAGTGAACATAAAAATTAACAGATGTTTTCACAGTACTAGTTATTTATCTGTAGCACTACTTCATTGCTGGGGGACATTCAGTAACAATCTGGGCTTTTACCAGATGTCTGCAAAGTAGTAGCTACTCCTTGATCCACATGACTTCTTTAATGCCTGAGGATACGTTCAACATACATTTGGTAAGAGGCATTTGTATTGGTTCTATGGTTTATGCTGATCATCATCATGCTTGTTGTCATAAATAATAGGGTACTCCAAAAGAGAGATGATTCTGGGTAACAGGACCAAGCAACTGGAAAAAATTCTCCCTAGAAGAGGTTTTCAGATTTAAACAGAGATATTGGTTAGACTGTATGTATTTGCAAACCTATTTCTTTAGGCAAAGATTAGAAAGGCCAGGAGAATCACAAAGTCAATTTTAACTGTGAATATGCACTTAAAAAGCACATGAAATTTTATCTTTGTCTGTGGCTCATGCATTTCTCCTTTGCCCTCGAACAAGCTCAACAAGACTGAAATCTGGATAAAATATTTTAGAACTTAAAAGAAGATTTTAACAGTTGGCAATTTTCAGTGAAGTTGTTCTCGTGTGCACTTGCACATTTGAGCGGGAGGGAGGGAGATAGATGGACTGAAAGAACTCTGCTCTGAAAAAAGATATATTCTAAACAGATAGCACAAATGTGACACTAAAGGCTTCTCCCCTGAACTCTGCTCATTTCCAATGCAAAAAACCTTGAGAGCTTCAGTTGGAAGCATTGCTATGATAAAACATGAGGAAAAAAATGCAAATGAATTGAAATCTCCCAGGTTAACGAAACAATTGTCTGAGACAGAGACCAGTCAAGGTGGTTTTCACTAATTTGAAAAAAAAACAAAAAGAGAGATGCAGCTTTTGAATAACACTGGAAAAGTCTGGCCACTTCTTTTCAGACTCAGAAACTGAAATCAACATCTGATGACAGCTGTGGAACTCTGCCCAAGCCAGTATTTGGCCTTGGGGTCCGGGTAGTGTGCCCAAGCCAGCAACCCTCGAGTATAAGGAGCTGGGGCATGGGCAGAAAAGCACTCCGGGTTCAAAGGTGATAAAGCATATATGGATTCATCAAAAGCTTCATTTCACTGAACACCCTGGAAGGCACTTGTCAGTTGTTTCTTACCTCTCCCAGAGAAAGAAGAGGGTAAAAGATCATCATGAAACCCAGAGGAAAGAACCAAAATAGCTGGTTGTGCGAGTAACTCATCCATCAGCCTTTATTTTTATTTTCCAGATGGGCAAGGAGGCCAGGGACAGAGGTGAGTATATTGAGAGGCCGTCCCTTTGTGCAGCTGGGTGTTTGAATTAATGGGACAGGCCTCAAAATGACAGATGGATGCCTGCAGCTATTTGATGTATTCACTGAATGAATAATAAATAAAAAGGCAATGCAGTGGCATTTAAAGGGCCTCGGAATCTACCACCTCCCAGATAAGCAGGCTACCCAACTTCAGATGTTGCTCAACAGAAAGCTGTACAATTCTCAAGGCCTTGTTTTACTGTTGGGAGTGGGCAGAAATTGATGAAGCAGAATTTTAGTTTCTGCTGCTGAGAAAAAGTTATTTTTCCACAGGTTTATCCTCACCAGAGCTCTCACGGGCTTTATAAGCCTACCACGAATTGGTACTGCTCTGGCTGTAATTAACCCAGAATACGTGTAAATGTCTCAGACCTGTGTGATAACAAAAAGCAGCAAAGTCACAGCAACTTCACCAAAAGCCTGTTCCACTGAAACCAGGGGAAGAATTTGAATTAGATTCTTAATACATACAAGTATTCTTCCACATGGTGTGGGAGGATGAAGCAACAACCATAAATACAGGCATTAAATGGGCTCCTTTCTATTACTAGAGGGACAAACTTATATCAGCAAGTCAGATCTATTTAATATACATCATACCAACTGTAATAGAGCCTGGTAAATCCTAGCCAAATACAGGCTCATTGTTCTCCTTCACTTTCCATTCCCTTAATATCAGAGCAAACATCCTCCCAAAGAAGCTGCAGCTGCTACTCCTGAGGTGGTTCATAAAAACTCATAGCAGCCTCCAACTGTAAACACAAATATGGCACTTAGTTTTGTTACTGATTTACTCCAATCCCCTACCCAAGATATTTGCTGTGATGACAAGACAAATGCTACTGTCTGATAGCAAAGTCATGGCACACAACAAAATACAGATATGACTTCACAGTTTCATTTAAAAAAAAAACAAAAACCAAAAAAACCCAACAAAACAACAAACCATATTGATACTTGATTTCTTTTTAAGCTATTTAAATGCAATGTTATTAATGAGACCTTATTTAATCTGCATTATTTTGATCGCTAAATTGCTGCTAGCTAAGCTTGAGGTAACAGCTGTGATACACCACCATGTTCATGTTGTTTCAGTAAAATGCAGTTTCAGTTAAATTCTATTTTTATTAGAATTGTGTAGTACCTTGTAAACCAAGCTAATGTAGAGTCAGAACATAATCATTTGCCTTTGCAGGTGTTGGACACTACCTGGTCCCTACCTGCTCTTCATTCTCTGGCAGATGAGAGGACATAGCAGCTTCTTCTTTGACTTGTATTACTCTCCCTTCCCTGTGCTTTGCACATCAGGAGAAAGCTACTCTGAAGCATGTCCCACTGCTCTCTCTGGGGAAGGCCAGCACTGCCACAAGAGACAGCAAGACTCACTGGTGACAGCTCTCCACACAGCCAGCAGGTATCTGTACCTCAGGAATGTGGTGGCATCCATGAAGGAATCACAGGATCTCTGTCACAGGAAACTGGCGATAGACAGGTGATTTACAGAAGCCAAATCTGAATTTATTTCAGAAAATTAAACAACTCTTTCTGCTTTCCAAGGGAAGAATGGGTACAGCAGTCTACTCTGACGACACTGTCACAGTGAATAGATGGTATATTTGCAATAAGGGGAAACACGTCATGTTTCCTTTACCAAAGCTGCTCCAGGCATTTCCACCAACAAACAAAAACATCTGTCTTCAAGAGTTTAAAGATCCCCTTATTTTCTGCCAGAAATAGGTCACTTGCTTACCTGAAAAGTAAAAGATTATTTAGGCTATAGAGCATTGAACCTCTGACAGGCTTCCTCCGAAACACAAAGTAAACACAAATCCATCCAGTTCATGGTCCCTGGACAGGCAGCTGGAGCCAAAAGCAGATCTGTGTATAGGTATAATTCACTGTACAGAACCCCATACCGCAGCCTACCCTGCCAGCACCACTTTTCACAAAATGTTTGAGACATGGAGTTTATAGCGTGCAGTTTGCAGTACACTCACGTCCCCAGAAACTTCCATCCTGGAGACCAAGAATTCTATAAGGTGTAAGGTAAGGTGTTACAAACCTTTTTCAAAAGAACCATCCTCTTCAAACTATAACCCCACACAATTTTTCTACAGGGAAAGAGGGGTTTGCCCATGGACTTCTCTCTTTAAGAGATGTCATATACAAATCACCTTGTTTTTTGCATAAGTGTATCTGCAAATCTGTTTCTCCTTTCTTGAGAAAGTCCCAAAAGGTCAGACTAGCACTAGGAACTGGGAAGGCAGCTAGGTGGAAAGGACCTTTACATAGCAGAACCTCTGTTCTTCCTTAGCCTTCTAGAAACTGTAATCCTAAAAGCTTGGCTCGGCATCTTCTCAAACTCTTCCCTCAGTCCCCTTTATATAAACAAATAAAACTGCCTGTCTTGGCAGTATTTAGCAAAATTTTTCCTAGATATTGCATATTGAATGGGATGAAACTATACAACTGCTTAGATAACAAAGAGTGCCTTGGCACTGACTTAATGCCTTATTGGGCCCTCTGCCACGAGTTCCTGTGGTCACAAATGAGATAAAGGGCTTCTGCCATAGCTTCCAGAACAAAAACCCTCAAAAAACACCATTAAAAGTGAAAGAGGAAATCAACCTCTCTACAGAAATTCTTAGGAAAGTTCCAGCAATGAAGGAGACCTCCAGGTGCCCCTCTTTGTCTTCTCTCCTAAGAAAATGTCCTTATGCATCACCTTTGGGTCTAACCAATTCTTTATTTAACAGAAATTAGTTCAATAACTTTTAAAGTAAAAATTTGGGGGTTTTATTTTTTTTAATCCAGGGTAACAGATCAGATGAAAGTGATGAATGTGCAGAAATCCCAAAGACTCAGACATGCACACCTGTCCCAGTACTGGTGAAGGCCAGGCCAGAAGTCTCTGCAGAGCAGGGGACTGGGAAGCAGTGGGATGAAGCCAGCAGCCATCCCAGCTCTGACACAACTCCTGTGTGACAGCCCTGACCTGTCCGGTCCTGGGACTGAGATCTCTGTGCTGTCCACACACGTGGCTGGGTTCTGCCAACCACTCCAAATGTACAGTCACAGGTGATATAAACAATCATATTTGTATACAGACATACCTAAAACTGCACTGTACGTATGATGCATGTTTTGCTAATTCAGCAATTGTGTTACCAGCTCTCTGTGGTTTCTGTGGTTTGCTTCCTTTAGTACAAAATCCGCCCCTAAGGAACTAAAGCCCCTTTAACCGAAAATGTACAGCAGCATTTTAGGAAGCATTGCAAAAAACTGACAGAAATTTTTAAAGGTCACTACACAACACCAGAACTCTGCTTTGGTAGAGTGCTGTTTGTTTCACTGCTGAATTAATGATTATCTCCTACCTTGTTTCAGGGGTACAACATCACAAGACCTCCACTGGCTTTTCATTACTGGGAGGATATAATGGAGGTCATGGATATTGGGACATTGGGACAATGGACATTGGGACTCTCCCATCCAAGCCATATCTCCAGCACTGATGACAGCAAACCCCTACTGGGAATATGGACTCTGACAAAATCTCAGTAGAGGGCCCTTAAATCAAGTTACTTTGCACCATGGTCTGAGACATGCCAAAGCTGGTTCACCTTCAGGGCACAGCACAAAGCTCATCCATCTGCTCAGGCTGCTGAAGGAAGGTGAGGGGATAGCTGTATATTTTTACAGCAGAATGTCAGTTTGGCTGTGCTTAAGTTACTCTTAAAAGCACTGAATTAAATCTAGTATTTTTTGTATCTAACAGTTGTTCCCAAAATATTAAAAAAAGACTGTCACCTTGAATCCTTTAATACGAACCTGGAGTCTAGAAATTTGAGCCTATAGACAACAAATTCAATTTTATGTGTAGTATGAAATGATTAATAACGTTCTTATTCCTGTTTATTTCAGTGATGTACTTATTTCTATGGATCTAAATTCCCAAAAAAGTTTCACAAATCCAGTCCTTTCACTCAAGTATTATAGTTGAAGATCTTTGATTCAAATATCAGATAGAGAAGCAGAATTTTTACATTGTCACAGAAGTTTCCTGAAGTATACCAATTTTAATTTAAATATTAGAAAAAACTTCCTATAATTTATACTTTTAAATACTCTACAACGTAACTTTAAAATACAGAATAGAGCCATGTGGCATTTCAGGTGGCCCCAGGATTTCAGTGGATTGTACTGAATGGCTGCTGCTGTGTTTGCCACAGAAAAGTAATGTTTGTGTTATTTAATCTCCAGATATTTAGCCTTTATCCCTTTGGAATGCAGGCATCATTCCTTACTGTATTATCCATGCCAGAAAGTTTTATTACTATACAACTAAGATTCTCAGTACTGTTGCTAAAAGTCACCAAAGACACTTCACCATTTTGTTCCTGCAAAGCAGCCAGGATTAACAGTGTTTTCACACTGTGACTCATTGCCCAAACACCCCTTTGGCCACAGGAAAAACAAGAGTCAGAACTCCTACCTCAGTCTGTTAAAGCCTTCAGGGAAGGATTACAGTCTTTGAGCAACAAAGTAAATTTAGCATTGCTGGATTATAATTTTGCTGGGTTTAACTCTTGGGTACAGTCAAAGGTCAGCAGGTCACAGTGACCAAAACACTGCATTTCATTTCACCCTTCTTAAAAGAGCAGCAATATCTTTTTATGTTGCAGACTTTCTACAATAAGATCATTAGTCTTCTGACTTGCTCTAATTACAATTGTCAAGATTCAGAGAAGGTTTAGGTTGGATATTAGGAAAAGATTCCTCCCCTGGAGGGTGATTGGGCACTGGAACAGGCTCCCCAGAGCCGTGGTCGCAGGACCAGCCTGACAGAGTTCAAAGAGTGTTGGGACAGTGCTCTCAAGCACATGGTGGGATCCTTGGGGTGTCCTGTGTAGCCCAGGAGCTGGGCTTCAATGATCCTTGTGCATCCCTTCCAATTCAGAATATTCCATGATCTTATGATTATAGAAGTCCCACCATACCAAAATTCAGCACTGAAATTATTCAAACTCCTATTGAAATTGACAAGATGAAAATTCATTCTGTGACAAAAATGTTGTCATAATACAAAAATACCTAATAGTTGTATTTTTGGTTGTGGGTTTTTGGTTTTGGGTATTTTTGGAGGGGACTTGTTTTGGTTTGTTTTGGGGGTTTTTTTAGGGTTTTGTTGTTATTGTTGTTTGGTTTGGTTTGGGTTCTTTTAAAGCATAGTAATATAATGTAAAAATTAAGCATTTATAATTTTCATATCAGAACTTGTTACCCTGGCATAGCTCCATAGAATGCATGATTAAGTGGAGAAACAGTCATAAAAATTTCCAACCACGCCTGTGCACAAGAGTGAGTTAAGTGAATATCAGTTACATTCAGATGTACCAGCATTCAGATGCTACTTCAGCTGAAGCTGCTCTTTAGGAAATGTAGTCAGGTGGTTTGTTTTGAAGCCATTCCATAGCAGAGTCAAAAAGAGAGCAGTTTCAGATCAAAACCAACCCAAAATTAAAAATTGAAAATCTTGTCAGAAAATCTGCAGCATTTTGCACAATTTAAGCTTTTGATGCAGGAAAAAATGCTTATTATTGCAGAAATTATATTTTTAGTAGAAGTGGCATTTTCTTTCAGCAAAGTTTCTTCAAGGAAGGGTCCCAGCCATTGCTGCCTTCCTGACATCCAGTCGATGATGCTTCTGCAGCTGCAATAAGTATTAAAACTGTGACTCCCAGGGACTAGCAAAGGTACTGCATCTTCTTGCTCTCATTGCAAAATCAAAATAAAGAATAAGAAAAGGTGATTTTAAATTCATGGCCACTTTAAAGGTCACAGAAAGTATTATACTATTACAAGATTAGCTAATTATATTATTTATGGAAAGCATTTGTTCTGGGAACAGAGATTAGACACAACTACAATTGCACGTGTCTGTGACAAATCTAGAAATTAAACAAAGCTCCCCTCAAGTCAAAGCCAAGGGATTTTTTTGTACTATAAAACCACTCTGTACATGCTGTCCTGGCAGGAAAACCTCCTTTCCGTTATTTATTACTCTGTGAACTGCTACTGGTAATGCTAATAGCTCTCATCATTGTGCCCATAGGTGAGCAACTGGTGGGTGCTGAGATTTCAGCTGAGTCGCTGTCCAGCAGCTGTCAGCAACCAGCAAAGTTTAGCAGCTCTTGAGACTCCGCCCCAGAGAGCTCCCAGCTCAGCCTGACGCTGCCCTGCGGGGAGAACAATTGCCGGCCCTTCGCCTCAGACCTCATTCTGCAGGAGGAGGAAGGCCACAACAGGTGTCCCGCCCCTCCACATGCAGCAAGGCTTTAAACAAACTTTAGCTCTCCTTATAAAGTTTAAGTTTAAAAATGACCCTGGCAAAAGCTGGTCACATTAAACTATTCCTAAATTTTCCTACTGGGTAAAAACAGTATTTTCAGTGAGTTAATCAGTGCCTAACCTTCACCGTGTCCTGCTCCCTCTGTGCCACTCTGGTGGTCCATAACTGTCTTGGGGTGACTTTATGACGTTGTATCCCCTATTGCTGCTCTATGCCCAGACATGAATCTTGTGCCTTTCTGTGCCTTTAAAACTGGGTGCGAGAGAAAGAAAAAAAAAGCCAGACAAACTTTTCAAAGCAGTTTTGTGCTCCAAGGTCACTCTACTCTAACTCCTCTTCATAGCTTCTGCGTCAGCAAGAGCAGAGGAAACACCCCTCCTTTTTTTTTCCCGAGCTTTTTCGGCTTTTTCTCAGGAGAGAGACAGAGAGTTAAAATTCTTTGCTGTTTAGCCGGCTCGCTAGCTGAGGCAAGAACTTTCCTTGGACTGTTCTGCTCTGTCCGGATCACCAGCACCGGGAGGCCCACGCCACGGCCTGGAGGGGCCTCACCCCAGCTCCGGAGAGAGGACAGCCACACCTACAGAAGGACTTTGAATTTTACCAGGTTCTCTCCACAGCGAGAGGTTTTATTATTTAGTATTATTCTTTTCCCATGTGTTTGTTAAATAAATAGGGGTTTTTTTCCCTCTTTCACTTTCCTCCGAGGAATTTCTTCCTGAACCTGGTGGGGGAGGGGTGGCTGTAACCTGCCTTCTATCAGAGGACATTCAAATTCAGATGTTTCTCCGAATTTGTCTCAAACTGGGACAATTACCAGAGGACAAACTTGTTTTGGCTGGGAGACAGAAGGATGCTGACCTATGGGTAAAAGATGGTACTGGGACTAAGCAGTGCTTACCTGGATTTGAGTGCAGAGCCAGGCACAAAGAATCCAGGATTCTAACACCCATGTTTCTCTCCACTTCAAAACACATAATTGTATAGCACAATATCTGGCATTTGGGGCCTGCTGGTACTACAGTTTCTTTACATCAAGAGGACCTGTGTCACCTGCCTCCTCCTCCCCTAAAATGCACACAATTTCATTATTGTTTCCATTCTGAGCCAGAACAGTTGAAGTCTGAGCACGTTGCTTAGCAATACAGGACTGGAATAAGCTATGCTTGAAGTCTTCTTCCTCTGCTAGATGTCCTGCAGTGGCCATTACTAGAGGAAAAATTGACTTTTTCATTATCTTCTTATTGTTTCCAGGGGAGTTTCTCTCCTGTTCCTATTGCATTTGCTTTGGATTCCCCCTCCTCCCAATGTTCTCACATTAAAATTTTCTTAGACACAGCAACTACTCTCACCTCTCTCCTATATCTAATACATTTCTCAGCTGTAGGCTATTTGGTGGGAATTTTCCACCTCCTTCTTAGATAACTGAATTCATTACAGATTTAAGCAAACAAATCTGGAATGTTACAGGACAATACCTGTGGGAAAAATAACCTCTGAGTAAGTAAAATACTTCATTTCTCTGTTTTAGCCAATGTTCAGTTGACTTTGTGGTGAAAAACTGCCAAACAAAAAGAAAAATAAAAGTTGTCTGAATCCCATTTTTGCAGTTCAGAATCCAAAAGAGCTTTCCTTCTGAGCAAAATCCCTGGCTGTTAATTTCAAAGACGTATGAAAATGAAAGCTGTATTGTATTCTCTCTCCATTTTGGTGCCTGATATTCAAATAAAGATCACAACAAAATTAAGAGTAAGCATAGGAGTCCCTTAGACTAATCTTTCCCATGCAGCGTTTGCTTCCTTAGAGACTCTCTGAGGAAGGGGGGGGGGGGCAATCTTTCAGGCCCATTTCTTGAGGAAAGCTGTGCTGTATCATGTCTGTTGAGATCTTGTCTTGTTCTCTCTAAGAGAGGCTACAAGAACTTGCATGACTGGTGTTGAGGTTTGTTACCAAGTGTAGGTACAGAAAGAAATCAATACCGTAGTTGCTGGTAAATCACATAATGCATTCATGTACTAGTACTCACTCCATCATCATAAAACAGATCCAAGCATTTTGTTTATGCATTCAGGCTGCAAGCCTTCCTTAACTTTCTGGTTGTGGTGTTTATTAGATTTGCTCTGCCAGTAATCATGTTAGCACAAATGGTTAAGGGACAGTCTCCTCAAGAAAGATCACTGCTCAGGAGGGAATTATCCCTATCTAATTACAGTTCATGCTGCTGCTGGACATTCCACTTGCTCTTGCTGTCTGCCTGCTGCTGTCTCGTTTTAAGGAGCACTGACTCTCCTCCAGACATGGGATTGGCTATTTGGACATCAAGGCCCCATTGCAAAGTGTGACAGCTCATGGTCAGTGAAACGTGTGCTGCAGACCAAGCCTGGAGACAGCAAGCTGTGAACACTCCAAATTCTCTTGGGGAAAGTTGGGAGCCATAAGTGTCCCCCAAGGGATCTGTAACAGCCACCCTGTACCCTCCCTGTTGGAACAGGGTTCATCCGAGCAGTATCTTTCACTGTCCTGGCTCTTTGTCCTGCAATGAGCTGCAACCTGCTGGAAAACACAGCCTGCACAGAGCCTCCTTCCAAACAGGACGATGCTGCATGGACACCAAGTGTGCAGCAAGGCTGGGCCAGGCGCCCTGGCCATCCTGTGTGTGGCACGGTGTCCTCTGCACAACCAGGGTATCCATGGGTGGCTAAGGACAGCTGGTGAGCACACGGAGCAGCCCTGCAATGCAGCACAGCTGCTCCAGCAGCACAGGGGTGAATCTCAGAGGAACCAGTAAAGAAATGCAACTCAGAGGCTTCAGCCTCCCAATCCATCTGAAGAACACAGTGTACTATAGCAAGATCCTTCTGCGCAGGCTCCTGCACCAGTTTTAATTGCAATTGCTTTAAATTTCTAAATAGCCTGGAGACTTGACATCCCACTCATTAACATTTTGGCAAAATGTCCAGTCCTGGGCTACTTCCAAAACACTCCCATCTCTGGCAGAATCAGGTTCTTCGCCTGAATCTAACCACGAAAACAATTATATGTGACTTTTTTTTTTAATACTGCAGGCATGACGCATCTGAACATTTTGCTGGTTGCAATATATTTTCATAAATTCATCAATCATTCAAAGATTTTTGTCCAAGGAGTTTTCAGGAAATTAGAATGAGCATTAAAGATCACACTGTTGAACAGATATAATTTCAATATTAAAGTCTTATAAATCCTTGAATGAGTAGTGCTGCCTAGATTTAAATCAAAGCCCAGATAAAAAAATGTATTCACTTATTTATTTCAGAAGACAATGTGGAGAGCTGCCTCCTTCTGAAACCACTGGTTATCTGAGAACAAACCTGTCTGGGCTTCAAGATCCTGCATTACACAAAGCTACAGCACCTCAAAGTAATTGGGCTCAGCACACCTGAGCTATCTACCTAATGAAATAGAATCAATAGTTCAGGATCTCCTGGCTGCTCCATCTGTAATCCCACAAGTTACACTGCCTGACTCCTGAGGGGCACTCTTATTAGGTGAAAGTCAGATCCACATCTTTTCTTTTACTTATTTTAAAAGCCTCTCCTTCTGTTCTTATTTCTTCAGATGCTTTTTTTTTTCTCTCCCTACAGCTCTTGTAGTCATTGCTGTTGCGAATTTTACGCGTGAAGTCTTCATTGGTCATTTTCCTCCACCCGTTAAATAGCTTCTGTATCTCCAACTCTACATTAAAATTGCATGGTCAGTGTTTTTGAGCAGAAAAGATTGGTCAACAGGGGAGATGGCCTCACTATCCATAATAAATGCTCTGGCACCACTGTCATTTATGCATTTGCTTAATCAAAGAAGACAATCTTCACCATGGAAGATGGGGAAGGATAAGATATAACAGAAAGGTATTTTAATTAAGCTACAAAAAGCTTGCTGTCTGATCACTGAGAGGCCAATCAGATGTGGCTGAGGGACAGCACTGTTGGCTTGGTAATTCCAACTGCAAACACTGGGAATATCAGGAGCAGGTAACAGTTGTCCCAAGGCAAGTAATGCTACATTTTGCCTCATTTTCAAAGGACTCTTTTTTGCAACTACACTGGAGCATCACCATAATTCAATTTCAGGGGTAAGTACAAGGTCAGCAAACTCAGGCTTCTGCTACCTGGAATTTACCCTATATATAAATTTCTCCTTTTTCTCAAATTTTTATTGGGTTTTATTTGTTTGCTAGTCTGTTTTCTTAATGACAACAGAGACCATTTGAAGGTGAACTGAAAAGTTGATGCAGAATTTTATCAAACTGCAGGAAAAATTGAAGATTGCCCTCTCTAGATGTAAAAATAAACCACTGCTGAAATGTTGCTAATATCACTAGATCCAGAATAAAATGTTATGTGTCCCTATGGTATTTCAGAGGAATAAAGGGATAAAATGAACAGTTTGCAAACTAATTCTCCATACGTAACAGAGTATTTGTCCAGATTTAGACTATGATCTTCAGGGAGGCAAGGGAGGGATGGGTTCCCAAGTCCCACTGAAAAGCAATGAAAATTCACCTTTTAAGGGAATTACGATTCAGATTAAATTTTTCCTTCTACGTTTCATCCTGTTCGCCCCTACCATCCATAAAATTAGTAGAATTATCTAAAAAGATGTTTCAATCAAACAGCTAGAATTTCAATAGTGTAGAATTAAGTCATCACAAGTACCATCCATGTTAAAAGGATGTATGAAAATAACCACACAATCTGGACTTCCCATGTGTAAAATGAAAGGACACTAAACTAGCTATTAACATGTTACTAATTGTAAAACGATAGTGATAGATACTGGAAGTTAAAGGAATGAACTAAGGGGGGCCAATAGGTTAATTGCAGTACAACAGAATTTGAAAACATAGGAGGAAAAGAGAATTCTAGATGAGGGAAAAATCCATTACTTGCATTAGATTTTTTTTCTTCAATCAATGTGCAAAGGTTGAGCAGATGTTTGTTTTGTATTTTATGGATAAATTGTGAATGAAAAAATAAAAATTCCTGCAGACACCAAGAGCCAGCCTAAGCTGCTGCTCTTTCCAAATTAACCAGCCCAAATACTGAGCAGGGAGCAACAGATCTCTTTGAACCACTGAGGTTTAACTTTTAGCATGTCTCAAAAAGGAGGAAATTTTTAAAGGGAGGTAGGACTGCCAGCTTAGTTTGTGTATTTCAAAGGGCAAAGGCAATGCAGAAAGGGCAGCAGTAACTAGGCATCTTGCAGATGAACAGATGGTATAAACCTGATACATACTGCCAGTTAACTACAGTTAAGTAAAATACATTTTAATACATCACTTTATCATGTAATAAATTTGGAGACAGGTCATGGTGTTAATTCAAAAACAGAAGTACAGGGAAAAGCTTAGGGACCATCACAGGTAATTGACTCAAAATGATTTCCCAATAGTGTTCAGTGGCAGAAAAGCCTAATACTATCCCTGAATGATTAAAAAGAAGACAACTGAAGAAGAAAAAAGTCAGTATCACCTCTAAACCCAGCTTCGGTGAAGCTCTTACTAGGCTGTTGCTCCCAGTCTAATTCAAGGAAGATGTGAAAAAACAATGAACAATTTAAAGTAGAGTCACAAATGTGATTCACCAGCTGGGAAACAAGCCTTACAATGCAGGGCTTAAGGCATTAAATATATTTAGCTTTCAAGAAAAGCTTCAGCTGTATCTTGATCACTGTACATACAGGTGAAAGAGAGAGCTGTGGTGGCAGCTTTTCAAAGTTGTTGACAAAGAAAAACAAGAGCCAGCAGATGGGAGCTGAAGTCATACAAATTCAGTCTGGAATAAGAAATAATTTACCATCGCAAAGGCTAATTAAACACTGGAACAGTTTTTCACTGAAGGTGATAGACTTCTTCCAGTGTAAGCTTTTAAAAGGGGATGAAACACTTTTTAAAAGACGTTCTTTAAACCATACATCATTTGAAGTGCTGCACAAGACTCATTGTCAATATCCTGAAGGAATTACATTGCCCCTGCACTGACTTCAGTTTCTACAGCTTTTTATGAGGGTGTCTCACCTATTTAAATATTATAAGGCCAATGCAGACCCTCTGTAAGCTACAAGGATTATTTCTCTTCTTCCCCCTAACAGTCCTATAGGGAATCAGTCAGATTCTGATTAATTTTTTTTCATTCCAAGTTCTGAAATTTCGAACATCATCCAGAGCCAGAGCAAAGACTGCCTGTGAAGTTACTCAGTGCTCTAACATGGTGCACCAGTCTTTCTCTTTCAAGGTTAAAGTGCCCAGCAGTGCTGAAGTCAGACATTTAGCCTCAGCAGAGACAAATTTTACCTCATTATTTTACCTCAGCACCTGCTTTGGGTTTGTTGTGGGGGAGGGGTTTTGCCTATTCTGCAACTTTGGCTTCTGGAATTATTTAGACAAATTTCCCCTAATCAGGTCCTTACCAGTGAACAGAGTTTGTGTTCTGGCGACAACTCTCCCTAATTTCTTCTTTCAATACACAGGCTGAAAAATAAAATGCTCAAATTAACCAAGACCCCAAGGTCAATCCAAGCATACTTTGGTGATATGTAAGGAAACCATGACATTTAAAAGAGGAAAAAAAAGGGGGGAGGTAAAAAAATACCTTTCTCTTCTGAAAGTGCACAGCAAGGATGCCCATACACAACACTGAAGGTTTATGCATAGATATAAAAATGCATCTTTACTAGTAACAGGGAAAAAAACCCAAATCTTTTGACCCAGCAGCGCTGTGAGCCTTACTAGAAGTGCCATGAGAATGAGCATTCCATCAGCACCACCACTGAAATGCTCTAATTATGCACTTTCAGCAAGTTACTGTGTTTTGACAAAATTTAAGTTGATGGCACCAAGG
The DNA here is from genome assembly GCA_013399875.1 of Gymnorhina tibicen. Classification (NCBI taxonomy): domain Eukaryota; kingdom Metazoa; phylum Chordata; class Aves; order Passeriformes; family Artamidae; genus Gymnorhina; species Gymnorhina tibicen. The sequence continues at coordinate 427,081 of VXAZ01010407.1, read as the reverse complement.
ACATTTCTACCACTCCAAACAGTTACTAAAATAATCTTGTGTAACACAAATCACTAGGAATTACGTTCCATAAACTGACTTCTCAAACAAGCTTAGGATGATCTTTCACGCTCTCCTTTCACCAGATTAAAAAGGAAAGAGAAGACACAGTGCAGTGGGTCACTGAGATGTGTGCAGCATTTGACAGCCTGGGCCAAAATCTATTTTCATTTGCATGGCTAAATAAGTGCAGTAGTCCTTATCCCAGATCTCAGATGACTTCCCTAAAGCCACTGCAGTCTTAAAGATTAACAACTGAAGATGGCTTTTCTTAGCTCAAGCAGAACAAAAGTAGGGAAACAGAGAATGTCAGAGATGGGAACTGCATACATTTTAAAAATACTCAGTGAATCCTATTCACAAAACCCACTTCAGCTGCTACTCTCTATGTTTAAATATTCTATGACAGAAGAAAGCCAATACCTTTCTGGTTATCTCATTCTTATTTATAACAGCTTATTATATTTTAATTAATCCAACTGCTCTTTTGGATTTCCAGACAAATTGTGCTAAAAGCCCATGTAAGCAATAAATATTTTATTTATGAACTGAAATCCACCATCATGGAAGTGAGCATTTGATTTCTCCATTTTTGGCACCCTGATTCCCTGCTACCTACTCTTGGTTTCTAGATGGTAGCTTTATTTCCAGATTTTCTGTTTTCAGTCACCTTTCTTGCTTATTAATAATAATTATCCTAAGCTACCTGCAGTCACCATTAGAAACTGTGATTTTCTCCAACAACCATTCCCTCCAGTGACAGGCAATACAACTCTCTACAAATGAAAATCATGGAAAGTAATGAGAGAGGGAAAGTGGAACAAACACAACCAAGTCAGAAGCATCAAATCTTCAGTTAACATAATGAAGGAAAACCACATGAAAAACTATTATAGGATCTAAGCTGAAGTGCACTGAAATCAACATATCTCTTTCAACCTACTTTGAGGTCAGATGCTGCCACACCTGCTCTAATTCGAGTCCAGGGCTGAACAAAATCCCAGTTCAAACACACCTGTATTACTATAATGGTAGCACAGGGTACCCATCTGTCAACACCACACACCCGTCCCATCTCTGAAGGCTGTGCTTCTGCACAGTTTGTGTATATGAAAATAACTACGGGTTGGAAACCCAAGCATACACCACAGGGCAGGAATCTTAACTCCCTAAGTTTTCATAGGAAAGGGGAAGTAAATATACTTTTCTAGTAGGAACATAAATATTAGTCTCCAGCAAACTGTAGGGAAAATCTCGGGACTAAGGCTTTGATGGCTCCCACGTACCTCTCTAGACAACTGTGATGTAACCCTGTGATGTAATGTGTGTTTGAAATAACCCACAGAACTCATTTACGAGCATATAATACAGCGAGTTCAGCTGTGTCTGCTATGGACCTAGAAACTACAATCTATTCCTGATGGATAATATGTTTCTTCATGATGTGCTCTATTAGCATCAGCTTCCTTTTTAAAATTCAGTGCTCTTCTTTCTCACTGCCAAAATTCCAAATATCCGGAATTGTATCTATGTTTAGTGACCTGCCATACAATTGTGTTACTAAGCTTAAATAGTTAGTAGTTTGTTCAGTGCTATATAAATTCTAGACAGTAGTTATAAGACTGTTGTGAAAGCTGAAATTTGCTGGCTAATACCAAATTTCCGCAAGAGTTGCTACATATGCAAAAGAGCTTCTGCTCTCCAGTCCCAGATCTGTGGTTGTCACAGTGATTAAAACTCCATGTTTCCTAAACAATTAACTAACATAGTCTATTAAATCTCCTTTTATTGCTTTGAATGGATTGAGATGGTACAATAATCCAGCTCGGAAGCAAGACAGAATTTGCATATCTCTTTCAGAAAATGGATGAAACGTAAAATGAATGACATGGTGAATAAAACCAAATCCTAGTGTGTTCTCAGTCTGCTTTGCATTTGATTTTCTCTGCTCTACCATAAACAAGTTTTAGCAGTGATAGACTCAGAATATATAGAAAGCAAAGATAGAGAAAGCTCACAGAGGCTACCAAACCAATTCACTTTAAACAGAACAAGCACATCACTCAGTATATTTTGACAAACTTGAATGTGAAATCAGCCAGAATTTTTGTTTTCTTTGACTAGTACTGCTGGAGACAGCCCTGCACGTTGTGTATCCCATGCTGCAACTTAAATTCAATTTTGTGATTCAGAAAGTTTTTCTTTTAGTGCGTCAAATGGAATATATGACCTGCAATTCATTTATATTTCCTATGTAATTAGTAGCTGGCAAGTAAAACAAATTAGGTGCTTGATAAACACAGACAATTATATTTTCAAAGCAGTTGTATTTATGCTTGGAAGGAAGGACAGTTTTATGAATATGTAATCAAGGATGTAAAATTGGAAAGAAAACAAAATAGAGCATAGTTAATTTGGTGGTAGCGACAAATTAACACTGAGCCAAGCCCCCTGCACGTGCACTACCCTGATAAACTTGTTATTAGCAAAGGTTCACTAAGAGGAGCTTAGTAATCCTTCTTCTGTCTTTGCTCTTCTTTATTAGTCCTTTGAGAAAATAATGTTTGTAAAATAAAGATCTGCACAAGCAAAGATAAGAGTCCCTGTTTCCTGACTAACCTGTTTAATGGCTAACAAGCTGGGAATATATAGCTCTTTTCTCCTATTTCCTTTATAAATTTGGCTACAGGTGTGTGCTGCACACCAGTGATTACCAAGCATTTAGGAGCAGCTGTGCCTCCAAATGAAAGATGAAACTGAACTGAAAGTTTGTTTGAAATGGAAGTAAAACCTGGCAGATGGCAGCATCCAGAAATAGTACCACTGAAACGGAATTTTTTGTGCAGCTACTGCTCCAGAGCACTAGTGAGAATGGGGGGAGGACATCTCAGCAACAATCTACAAGGGGAAAAGGGGAAAAATAAAAAGTAAAGGCAGTTTTAGGGGGAAAGAAAACAACAGAGGGGATGGGAAGAAAAGAAGAAAATTAGCTTCATGTGTCAACACCTAAAAGAAGACCAGAAACTTAAAGAAGATTCTATTTAGCAAAATGAATGGATTAGAAGTATCTATAAGCTGGGTTTATTCTTTGAGCAAAAGAAAAACTAGTGGAAGTACATGGAAAAAAGAATCATTTAGAGAAAGAAGATGAAACCTGACCAGTGGTCAGAATCAAAGAGGAATTTAAACCGTAATAAGCCTTTGATGTATTGTAAAAAGCCACACTTTCTTCAAAAGATTGTGGAAAGTCATTATGCTGAAACAGATGTAGATCTAAGTGTTCAGGGAGTTTTGGGGTTAAAGGCATATGCCAAAAGAAACATTCAAGGGAGTTGATTTAGGTATTTTGCAAGAGAAAACTGATTTTCATTCTTTTAAGAAGCAGACACAGTGCAGATGCTCATGACAGCAGCTCCACAGTGCTCTCTGTGTAGGGACTGCAGTGCCACTAAGAGAACCTGTGTTTCTCTTACTCAATCCCCTTGAAGGCTGACTACAACTTCGTGTAATTATTTGAGCTGAAACTTCTCAGAAATGGCCTAAAACTGAATTTGAGAGGAAATGCAACCTAAAGTGCTTCAACCTTTGGCCATTCTCCATTGGACTGACACTTCATCCTCCCTCCAGTGATGATACTTCCGAACATCAGGGTGGTCTGGTAAGAGCAATTCATCTTTATCAGGGATACTGGCTTTTGACTTTGACATATTTATGCATAACTCCACTCTGTAATTCTCAATAACCAGGTTTGAAAGTCTCTAAATCACTTTTCAAAATGGAATTTTGCCCAGGAAAAGTCACAGGATCTTCAGAAAAAGCCCTACATAACCAGTTCCAGTTTGATTGATTGGCATTAAATTAATCCTATTGCTGCTTTCTAAGTGAAGAGGCCAGAAGAAATGTGTTGCTCTCCATTCACTGTGTACACACAGGGGGAATAATATAATGTGACAGAGTAATTAGAAACTGTAAATTAAGATCACATCTGGATGTAGGAATAACCTGAGACTTGAACATTCCACTTTAGAAACGTCTTTTTTATTTAATGTTGTCATTTGGCTGCAACTAATGTCAGACCATGCAGTAGTCTGAAACTAGCAATATCACAGGCAGATCATCCTGATGACTTTAGGAGATCTCTAATTGCACTGCTGCTCTACTGTATCTTGTTGTCTAGGGAAAGCTGACAACCTCGCCTTCCTGACAAAAACTGTTCCAGATGATTCAGACGAGTTACTCATGACAACCACTTTGCAAAAATCTTCTAATATGAGTCATTTATGGTGATTCATTTACTTTTTCATCATTTTAAAACAAACTTTCCAGTGCAAAAAAGTTTAAAGACCTCTTTGAAGAGACAATTTGCAATTGTAAAGCTCTATTTTTCACCAGAGACAGAATCACTGCTTTACCAAAACAAAGCCCTTCTGAGAAATTTTCGTCTATTTCTGGTCTTGTAAACCAAGCCCAGTCTGAGTGCAATGTTGAAAACAGTGACATCAGATATTCTGTAGCATGGGTGGGTTACTAGGCGATGCTGCAAAGTTCTGCAGTGTTACCCAGAAGCCCAAGCTTTCCCAAATCTACAATCATTATATTCACTCATCTAATAAATATCTGGAGCAACGATTTAAAAAGTTTCCTTTTGAATGAAAAGATTTTCTTCAAAAGTTAATTTTACAGGTCTTATAAAGCAACTGAGATTTTCTTTTGCAATAAATATTTGTTTTGTTAAGGAAGTGTAGGTAATCTCTGTGCAAAATTAGGAGCTGTTGAGATCTGTTGATTTGGGAATTTTATATTGGATTTGAGGTCTAAGATTTTTTCTAAACTGCCCCAGAAGACAATAATTCTGACCAGTCCTTAACAGAGAGCTACACTGGGAGTGATATACACATACACTTATAAAAAATATTTTAACATATTTAACCAGTTGCAGTGGCTGTGTGGCAAAATTAGCAAATTTACAACCAAGGGAAACCCCCTGAGACTGGGGAATGTCACTCCCATTTAAACTCCCTGAGAGCCACCATCTATGAGTAATCATCCCCAAGTTAGCAGAATTTTGTAGAGACCAAAACCAAAGAAAGTTGTCTTTATTGCTGCTATACTGATGGCCTTTTTAGCCTCTGCTAAATACAGAGAAGGTAAACAGACAGCCCTGGGTTGAAGGAGGAATTTAAATTACTCTACAGGCAATTAACAGTAGGTGTGTAACAGGAACACAAAAACCAAAGTTGAATTTGAAATTATGTCCTCATGAAATGCTGCTTTCCCGAAGGACAAATGTTTGCAAAAGAGCAGAAGATTTTATGTATCAGGCATGTTTCGCTCTGCAGTTGTTTAGACTCTGGAGGGAGCTGAGGATACTCTTTCAGGAACTCAGATTTCATACACCACATTTGTAGGTTAGAACCATCGTGCCCAGGGAGAAGAGCCTGAGGCTTTTGAAGATGCTGAAAGAGACTTCAGCTCATAATTCAGAACATAATTCAGAAAGATAAGTCATTTGATGTTCTTGTTAAAAAAAAATAAATAATCCAATGATGTGCAGTGTGTGGATCTGTATGAGTAGTCATTTCAAATGAATGATCTTGTGTACTAAAAAGGGAAAAATCTCTGTCTTTCTTATACATAAATTAGTGGTTTGCATTTATCCAGTAAAGCAAGACTGAATAATGTATTACAATAATGAACTTGTTGGGAAGACGACCAGCTCCCCTGTTACATTTGTGCCATTCTAATAGTTTCACAATATTTTCAGTATGTCCTCATGTTCTCAGAAATTTGGATTTTAACTCTTTTGTGATATTCTATTAGGAAAGCACAGAGTTTTCTCCACATTCCCACAGGGGCTGAACTCTGAGCGTAACTAATACTCTACAAGTCTTTTCCTGTAAGAATAAGGTTACATTCCCACATTGTACCTATCTAGGAAAAAAATGTAGAAAACCTGGTGCTATTGAGTTCTGTAAAAAAAGAACATTAGTACATGGTTCTGGAGATCTTTCTGGCAAAACTGTTCAGCTATTCCATAATAGCTATGAAAGGCAAGTACTGTTCTTTCTTATTGCAGAAATATTCTCAAGTAGGGCTTGTTTTCTGCCTCTAGCAGCTTGTTTTCCCTCAAGCCTGTTGATACAGAGAGCTGTCTATGAATATGTTATTTTTTTCGGTACCTGCAATACCCATGCTTACAGCCTGAAGCAAAAGGAAGCAAAGATGAAGGTGTTTCAAACATTCTCCACTTCAAGCATTCTCCCTGATGGTGAGAAAAGCTGCGCAATGGAGGAATATAGCACTGACTAATAAATGGGACAAGGTAGACACACATGAATAGAAAGAGACACACTGGCAACTTTATCTGGCCCACAGATAGATGCTTCTATGATATGCTAGCATTAATCAAAAGCAGAATTATATACCTCTTTATGTTCATGCCTTATTTCGCCTCTATTGAAAATATAGGCATTCTTGTTCATGCAATACCTCTCCAAATCTATACCAAGCTCAGCCACAATCAGCTTCCCGTCAAAACCACAAATTTTTACCTCAAGTTGCTTAGACCTTCCTTTTTTTCCATTCATAACCCATCAGTTTCTGCCTCCCAGATGTATCTGGTGCAATATCTCTAAGCTCCAGCCCTGGGTTGTAGGGGATCCATAAATTTAGGCATTGTACAAGAGCAGTAATATTCTCTTAACTTTAACAAAACCCTTTGCAAACACTCTTCTTCATGTCAGGATCAGTGACAACATAGCAAAATAAACCCCAACACAAACAAGTCAAACATATTTCAACTTTCTTATTGCTCACACATACTTTATTAGCCAGGTACTAAAAGTTCCAGTCAAAGACTAAAAACTGCAGTGGGAATTATCTCAGTGTGCATTGATTGCTAATCTAAAAATACATGTCTGTTTTCACTCTGTTTAATAATTCTAAAAGACAATTTCAAAATAATGGATTTTATTACTATGAACCTCTATTCCTCAATTTTATTCTGTGGGCATCTTCAGTGACATCTGGATTGCTGAACCATCAACCCACATTTGTTAAGACTTCTGTCAGCAGCAGAGGCTTACCCAGTGTAGGGTACATGCTGAAATCAGCACATACAGATGAAATGCACTGCTTGTGCATGGCTGCAATCCCTCATGCAAGCTGTGGCACCCTTAAACTCCTAAACTCACAAATTTAACAGAATTTTTACTTTAGTCTTCTGAGTATTTGTAAATCAGTATCTGTTACACCATCTGCTGACCTGCCGCACTATCCGAATTACCCACAGCTACTCCTCACCTGACGGAAGCATTGTTATCTCCTGCCAAAACAACATTAATTCCACCTCTAGACAATTAACCCCCTGTCAGAATCATATTTTCCAGACTGAAATTTCTAGGGATTCAAAATATTTTATTAAAGTCTTCACAGTCTAAATGCTAACAGTGCTAATTCTCCTCTTTGTTGAGTTCCCCCAGGGAGGAACAAAAGAGTCAATTTAGCTGACTAGCCTTTGTTTTCAGAAGCTGACAATATCAAAAAGGGCTGTAAGATAGAGGTTATAATCCTACAATATTATATTTTTTGATGTTCAGTTCTAAGTGAAGTGGATGCCTAAGTTACTAGTATACATAATAGTTGCCCCTTGAAATGAACTATGTAATTAATACAGAAATATGAACACATTAAGTTAAAAGTTAAGTAGCACCAGCATAAAGTTTGATATTAATGATGCTTTCATTAAACATCAAGGGGAAGAAAAAACATATAGAGAACCTTTGATTCTCTTTAAATACTATTATTCTCTCAGTGTCTCGCAGTAGAGTATTACTAACATGTATGATCTGGTACACACTGGATTCACTCTCCTTGTGTTATACACTTTAATGTATTTCTATTAATATGATAAGCATCTGATTTGCTTTGCAGTATCTTTGTAAATAGCAATAATGTTTGATAGATCCAAAGAAGATGTAGAAGAAATTATCTCAAACTGCATGAATTATCTTGCAATATACAGGCAAAGCCACACCCTATATGCAAATGTCTTGCAAATCCCATCTGAAAACACTCTGAAAATAGAAACTTATGTTTTATTACAAGGCTTTTGCAATGTAATAAGTTCACTTGCCTAATTCATTAAGAAATGTCTTATCCAATGTCTTGAAATTAGCCCCTTGGAGAATTTGAACAATTCACCAAGACCCACAGTGAAAATCTACTTGGACACCAAAGTTTGCATATTCAGTGTTGTGAAGAGAAATAGATTCATGGGTGAAAGATCATTTCTCATTAAGAATGCCCTGAAAGAAGAATGAACCTTTTCTGAACATCATTCATTATTCTCTGCATGGCAGCACCAGCAGCCTAACTAGATTCACATCAGAACCTAAATTCATGGAATCTCTGCACAGAAACTAGGGAGAAGCCAATGGGACAGCAATCAGGATTAACTTGTGTGTATTAAATTTCAGGACACAGTACCTAAAAATACAAGAGAATAAAAGAAAAGCATGGTGACAAACTGCCTTGCTCCAACCACCTGGTCAGTACAGTGCAAAGGGGGCATCCACAAAACATAGTGGACTCATCCAGGCATCTTCAATCTTGGCATATCCATCCTGAGGATGAAGGATATCACTGAAGATTAGCCTGGAGGAGGCAAAGACTTTTTATTCCATCAGGATTGTCAAGGGTTTGCAAGTTTGTTTTTAACAGAATCCTTGAAAACTCAGATAAAAAAGACAACAAATCTAAAAATCTACTAGATATATAAAATATTGGATGACACCTATAAGTAAACCTAAATACAATATCTAAAATATAATAGGTAAGCAGCCACCCATTACAGCATGGTGGGTGAAAACTCCAGTCAGAGAGCTCTTGGAGGTGGGCAGGAGGACTGGAAGGTGACAAACAGGCAGACAGATTCATTTGGAAGAATAGAGGAGGAAGGATCTGCCTCTAATACACCAGTTTGATGAAATCGCTACACTAAAGTTATTGTGCTGGCAGGCTCCACTCTGACAGTGGAGTAGCACTAACTGTAACCCAGTGAGTTATGAGGAAGCCTCACCAAGATGAGTGATTACATCTTCCAGGGCTCTAGAGATGCTTGTTTATTAAGTTTCTTCCAAAATCTTACACCAAAGCAACTTTAGAAAATTCAACACAGTAAATTAAAAAATTGCAACTTTTAAATTGATTGTACTAAATGTCAAAAGCAATGACTGAGTTTAAATACACAGATGTTTAATTAGACCTACCTTACATCTTTTAAGGTAGCATCTGCTAGTCTCCATTAGCAGACATTGCTAAAGTGCAGTATTTTGTCTACTTCAGAGAATTCAGCAAAACCCATTTTTTATATTTTTACAGTAATAAGAAACATCTTTTCTCTGTATGTGTGAGTGAAAACGCTGGGGACATACATACCTTACCATGTACTCCCTTCTCTCGCACTTAGTCCTTTACTAGTAATTAGCAACTATCTTCCTCAGTTATGGAGCACTTGTATACTAAAGGAAGCTAGGACTAGAACTCCATATTATATACTTTTACTGTATAGAAAAAATGTCAGACAAAATTTTCCTTTTGCTTAATCTATTTACTAATATTGTGAATGACAGAGAAAGGAGACAGCTCTTGCTTACTTCTACTGTGTGCAGGGTGCTGTCATCCTGAAGTGCTGTAGTTAACACATTTCATAACACGTTATCTCATGGGATGAAACAGTTTCCCAGTTTCATCTGGAGGGAGGGGTGATTATTTTAATTAACCTGCTGCTACTAAAAATCTAGGGATATTAATTCCACATCTCTAAGTAGGTGTAAGATAATATTTTTCTTGTTAGCAGAAGAATTCTTCTTGATTTCCATTTTTATTATGTATTCTTTGCCCACAGAAGGACAGTTACAATCCTTTAATATAAGCAGTCAGCTTTTCACAAAAATTCAGTCCCATAAATAAAATCAATGCAGCAAAACAAACAGAAACATTCAGACTTGCTTTCTTTCAATTAAAATAGAGCAAAAGCTGTAGTCACTGTGCAACAGAGAAAAGCAGAGGAAGAGAAAATGCATTGTCATCTCGATATGACCAGGTACCTGAGGGAAGTGGAAGAGTAAAAAATACGTGACGCACTATGTTCATGTGCTGACTTCAGAAAATGGGCACAGAGCCAATTTCAAAATGAAAAATAGCTCTGTGAAATTATTTAAAATATTCATCCAGATCTCTGAAACATCCAAAAGTGATTCTGCACATTCTCAGTTATAGAAAACTCTCACTAATTTCAACATTTAGCATAGCAAAGTCATGTCTTAAGAATAGTTAGGAAATTATTTTTAAAATGATCTAGGATTTCAGCTAAGCAGGTTTTTAAAAGTCAAATCCAGAAGGAGCTGGCATTCTTGCACCTGGAAGCTTGCAAAGCACCAGCCAATATCACACAGCTGTAACCAACACTATTAGTCTTTCATTTTCAAGAATATAAATTTAAGAGAAAACTGCTTAGTAAAAGGGAATTTAAACAATATGCAGCCCAGGATTTAAACATTATACAACCCACCTCACTTTTTAGCTTTCTACAATGAGACCTTTAACCTACTATTTATAACAGAAGATAACAGATATATGTTATAACACTATATACCATAAGTTATTTACAGCTATGTACCATGAGTAACTTCTAATTTTACTCATTCCCTACTTGCAGCTACTAGAGATGAATCCCAGTGTGGTTGGGATCCTTGTCAGAACAAGACAGAAAGATTTGACGTGTCAGAGCTAAGGCATGGAATCAGCCAATTCAGTGAAAATGTGCAGCTCCAAAGGGTGGAAAACATGAGACACTTCCTGCTGAAGGTGAACGACCATGCAGGAGCAGAGTTGGATATCAAATAGTCAGTTCTTGACTTTCTAGAACCTATTTTTTTCCTGTCATTCTTTGCCATCCTTCTTGAAGTCTATTCTAATGATGCATTTTTAACCTGTTCCTCCAAGAAAAGAGGCATATGTGGCTGCATTGCCTGGCCATCTGTCAGTTTGCTATTTTCCCTCAAGCACATTTTGAACCTGTTGAACAATTTCAGCCAATTTGACAGAAGACTAAAGGCCTCAGACATAGAAATTTTGTCATATTTCATCAAAAATTAAAGATAAAAGAAGAGAAAAACCCAGTGTATTGCTGTGTATGTAGCTGGCAAGGTGGGTGGTACAGACAGCACACAACACTGGGGGGAGACAGGGAGGCTGCAGACCCCAGAGGGGAGATGGAGCTCAGCTCCACTCATGCAAATCCATTGGAAGCTGCGCTTCCTCAGCAAAGCTTTACATCAGCCAACATCACATTACTACAGTGGTGTCTGCACGTTTCAGCCAAAAATCAGGTAATATTCCCAGAATAATTGTGGTGCCGTGTCCCCACACCTGCCTGCCCTCTCCACACAGCTCCCCCCTTTCCCTGCCCCTAGTCCTAACCACTCCCTTGGGTTTCCCCTATTGGTTCCTTTACCCCAACTCCGCCCTTGTACCGCCCCGATGCTCTGAGACCATTCCTCCATGTGCTCTCTCCACCCCCCTCTTCCCCAGATAAGGGGCTCCAGGCCATGTGCTCACTCTCTCTGCCCTTGGGAACCAGCCTGTCTCCATGTGAATAAAGATCCTCTGAGGTCCCCATGGAGGGAGCCTTCTGGCCTCCTTTATCGCCACCGTGCTGTGGGGCCGACAGCCAGCCGGGCCAGCGCGGGCCGCCCAGAAGGGCTGCGGGCAGCGGGACAGCCGCTCTCCCCAAGATAACCCCGCAGAGCTCTCCGGGAAGGCTGCGGCTTGCCCTACCAACGCAGGGAACTACACACCGCAACAAATAATATTTTGTTCTTTTGGGTTTGTTCACCTTTTTCCTTCAAATAGCTTCCAAGCCAAGAAAAAAAAACCAGAGGAAGGGGGTACATTAGTGAGAGAAATGGCAAGAAGGCCAGAGGTGATGTGATTATTCTGTATTCATGTACTGGAAATGAACACACGTAACCAGGATGGCCAGAGTGTTGGAAATAATATAACTTTTAATTTTTATTTTTTTATTTCTTTAGTCAGACTTGGTTTGCCTTTGCTGTGCAGAAAGGAATTTTAAGGTTTGTTTAGGGGGATGTTGCACCATTCAACGGAGATGAGCTTAACCTCTCAACAGACTGGGAGCAGCCCAAAAGATACCCAAAAAGATGACGACAATCAGCCGAACATCAGTGACCATCAGCCAACGTCAATGAACATCTACCCCAGACTGCCCCTGCCATAGCTGGAGACACCTGGTCCTGAAAAGAGTGATAAGGAAATCAAGGAGTAAGGACCTCATTAACATCAGAAGCAAAGAAATCCGGATCCAATAGGAAACCAGATACTGAGAACTACACAACTTGGGATCAATGAACATTGAACCAGTGGATTTCTGTGGGGTTTGGAGCTGTATAAAGTTCGGGAAAAATCTAGTAAAACTCATGTGTGTATGGAATATTTTCCGTGGCACATCCTGGCCAGAATAAAGTAATGCCTGATTCTCTATCACTTCAAATACAGTGGGTTTTTATTTTCTTCCCAGATTTTGGTGACAAAAGGCCCAGAATAACCAGACACAGGATTTTCCATCTAGCTCATATAATCTCTGGGTTTGGTCTACAAACACTGGAGATTCTGAATTATTCAACAGCACATGAAAATCTTACAACCATCTTTAGTTATTGCATGCTAGTTTCTCCAGGTGAGGCCTGAACAAACATTAGTTTGGTCTTAACTGTCTCCAGCTGTGACCAGGAAGGAAGGAGTATAAAATAAAAGGGAGTCATACTTCCACTGATATCCATACTCATAGCTCCCAGGTATCAACAATTTAGGTTTTCCTGAGCCAAATAGCATCTGTTTCCAAGCAATCACATTTAATTGTCATTGTTGTGTCTATTCTCTATCAAACTAATTCTTTTTTATACCTATTTACAGTTTTGTACTTAAAATCTTCCAGCAATAATGAATTTTGCATCTGAGTATATACAAAAAAACCCACCTTTTAATTTCTTTAAATCTGCTGAACATCTTAAGAAACTTCCATTTTTTTTGGAATGGGAAACAATACATATTTGTTATGTACCTGCCAGCTTCACATTATTTGTGATTTTATAGATTCCCATCACATTTTCCCTCAATCATCTCCCTTTCTAGATGGGATTCTGGATGAATCCCAGTCCATTTGGTATCTCTTCCCTGAGAAACCTTTTAGTGCTTTTGACCAGACTTGACCATGCATGTTACCCTTTTCCATGCATTTCCAGTGCTGGGTACATCCTCCCTGAGAGGGCAGAGCCAGAACTGCACATTCAGCACGTGGGCAAACAGGGAATAAGTGATGGTGCAACAATGTCCATAGCTCTGTTCTCATTTCCTTTATTAATAACGCTTCAGATTCTATTTTATTGCTAAGAAAGGGATTAATTCTTTAGAGATGTCCACAATGACTAAGATCTCCTCCCTGAACAATAATAGATGATTTAGAGTCCATTTTTTAAATCTGTAGCTGTTTATTTTTCCCTTGTGCATTAATTTTTGGAACACTAAATTTTATATCATTTTTCTCTCACCCAGTCAGTATTAGGTTTCTGTTATTATTTCACTCTTCCTTCCACTTGCCTATTTTTAACATCTCCATCTTATAAATCTTCTCTGTATTTCAAATTCAAAAGTATATAACCTTATCTTTATGTCCTTGTGACTTGCACCTTCAAGTTTGACCAGTAATATAAAGTAGGTCATAACAGTGAAACTAGTTTGACATTATCAAGGAAAATGTTAAATCAGCTCTAGTAAGACATATTTAAAGTTAAATTAATTGTGTTGATTTTCCTATTTAAACATTCAATAACATTGTCAGTGCTTTCATCCACATCCCTCTACAGCTTCTGGTGAGGGTTTTGTGTACGTTATAGATACAGAGAAATAGATGGGTAGGTAGGTAGGTAGGTAGGTAGGTAGGTAGGTAGGTAGGTAGGTAGGTAGATAGATAGATAGATAGAGTCTATGTGTTTACATAATGGATATTTTAAAAAGATTTTCTTAAGTCTATCGCTGACTCTCAACCATGTAGAATTATCAACATTATTTTCAATGTGATTAGGAAGTTTTAAATACTGTTTTGTGCAATGAAGATACACTATGACAATATTTGAATGGATTCGATGAGTCACCCAGAATTTGATTTCATGAAAGGAGGACTGCATAACAAAATGTGAAGCAGCATCTCATTGACAGTGCAGTCACACACTGCCTCCCTCATTGAAAATTCAGTCACATGCCATTATGCTACTTTTTATACAATATGATATTCACCTATTCTTAGCAAGCATCGCGTTGAATGCAAGTGAAATAAAGCATAGCATTTTAAACAATTTGTTTAAAATTTGTGCTATTTTAAACAAATACAGAGTGAAAGCCAAAGTGTTTTAACAGACAATGGGCTTAGGCAGAAGGGTATTACATTAGGATTCATAAGTACTCCACTTAACCTAGGCTGCATAGTTACCTAACAACTGCAACAACCAGAGGTACTCTGTTTAGTAATGCACATTTTTACCAACAAAAAAAAAAGATAAGAAAAAAAAATCTATCTTTCAGCTCTTCATTGCAGCTTTCTTAGTGTGTGAGTTTTTGTTTCTGTGATTTGCAAGAGAGCTGACCATACTAATGTGGTTGAAAGAATTCCGCCAAGTCGCAAGACATTATAGTAACTAATTTAACTAAAAGACAGGATATTTTAAAGGACTGGGAATGTACTGTCGTCAACAATAAAAAAAAATACTATGTTTCCTAAAAGCAAATACTGTCTACTTTGATGGAGTTATGGCTGGCAATATTTAAGGATTTTGGGGAGAAAAAAAGACCATTCTTTACTTCAATCCTAACAGTAATAAAATGTCAGCATACAACAGAATTCGTCTCTCCAGCACTTCAATAGAATACCCACTACCTTTATCTCTGAGGAGCTCCAATCCCCATCTGCAGGAAAAAAATAAATACGGGTCTGATACTTTTTGAAGGCCAGAGAAGTTGCATCTGTTTACCCAGTTATCAATTTAAAAGAAATTATAGGGTTAGAAGGGATGCTTGGAGGTCATATAGTCCATCTCCTTGCTTCAAAGAAGTTCAAGTGCCTCTTATCCCTCCTGACAGATGCTTGTCTAGGATGTCCAGAGAAGAATATGGCATTAATTCTTAAGGAAATTTATTTCAGTACTGGCACTTAAAATGGTTCTACAGGAATGTTTTTGAATCAAAAAAATACCAAAGGAAGCTGGCAGGAGTAGAACATACAGTTTAAGATAACAATTCTCCCTGGAGGAAGTTAGAACAGCTCTGTATCCTCCAACAAAGCATAGGACAAATATCAACAAAATTCAAGTAGAAGCGTCAAATAAAAGTTGTAACAAAGTCCTAAATTTGTACCTTAAAATAAGCAATAAGAACAAATATATATACAGGCTGTTTGCTAAAGAAAGTCCAGAATAAAACTTAATAAATAAATAAAATATGTCAAGGAGGAACAGAATCACTACAGATTGCAACTTCAGTCATTGGTAACAAAATCGACTTTTATATGAAGTATATATTACTGATTTACCAGAAAGGTGACAATGACTGTTACAAGCATCTTTAAGGATAAAAACGTAACAATAATGGAAGACTTCAGCAGCACTCACATACCCTGGGTAGGTGATACTGAGAGAAAGTCTTTACATAACATGAACATTTGTTTTTTGGAAAAATTTTTTAGGTACCAAAAGAAAAATCCTAACTCTCGACTTCTCACTGAAAGGTGTCTGTAACCTAAGTCAGGATACTTGCTTTCAAAGGCAAGTGTTTCTGCACAAAACCAAATCATAAAATAGTGAGCAAAGGAAACCACAGGTACAGGAACAAACCTGTCGTAATAAAAAACGAGTGAACACAGTTCTCATACAGGTAAGTCAACTTGTTAAAATTCTCTGTAGGGCAAGGCCAAGACAGTTTATAGGCTGTGCTTGAATTTTCTAAAGGCTTACAGGAAGATTTCTTAACCAAAAGTTCATAAAATGTCATGGGAATATCTTCCTATGGATTAATAACAGATTAAAAGGATAGGAAAGTAAAGCAGGAATAAATAGTAGGACTTCAAATGAAGTATCTGACCTGAGGCTTATGCTATTTAGAATTTTTGCAAATGATCTGGAAAACGGGTGGCAGGGATAGCAGCATTTGCTACTGGTGACAAATTGTTCAGGGTAGTAAAAAGGCAAGAAAACTGCAAAGACTTGCATAGGAATTTCATGATTCAGAATGATTAGGCAATAAATGTACAGAAAAAACTCAGTATTAAATAAATGTAAAGTAACACATGGAAAAGTAACTTTAACTGTAGATATTCAGTGACTGAGCCTAAAGTAGCTATTATCTTTCAGGAAAGCTATCTGAGAGTTATAACAGATAGCACCATGAAATCATCTTGATACTCAGAAGCACTTAAAAAGGCAAATAAAACATCAGGAATTTTTAGAAAGGAAGAGAAAATGAAAGAGAAAACATGATTATGCCATTTTATAGCTCCAAAGCAAGACTGCTGCTGCATGAAACCAAATTTCCCCATCTTGGAAAGCACCAAAGACCAGAGAAGGTACAGCGAACTGCAGCAAGAGTGATCAAAACTCTTCAGCACTCAGAGACAACAATAGAGGAAATTCTGACATTTCAGGATCCCCATAAAGCGGAAATCTTAGGGTAGAAGAGAAGCTCATTTCTGAAATGCCAGCATATGTTGATTCTGAAACACAATATGCTTCTGGGGACTCTGACAGCTGTTCCTGGAATTACAGTTAAACTGCTGATGTTTCAAGGCTCAAACACACTGAGGGCAGCCCTGATACTCAGGGGATCTTAGTCCCTGAGGGCAATGATTACTGCAGTCCTTTGTTCATGGCCTGCACAGCAGCCCCAGCCCTGGCTACCCTGGATGGATGTGATCTGTTCTGCTGCAGAAGCCTGAGCCTAAAAATTCCCACCGAAGACTTGAACCAAGCTCCTGGAGGGCTCTCCACCTTGTTCTAGGGCTTCCAGAAATCCCACACTCAGGGACCTGGACAGAAGAACTTATGGAAGCTCCCCTTGAAACTCAGACACTCATTTGTCAAACAATTGTCATAAATAATTAAAGCTTGAAAATTATTATTTCCAACAATATGTACAGTCTGAAAGATAAAACTAACACAGAAACACGTAAGGTGGAAATGCTCATGTATGCATAGCTATGGACAGATTTAGAAAAGAAACTGAAGGCCAGTTTCAAATCTTTTTTTTTCTACCATCTGACAAGCATATTTAAAGTAGGTAATTTTGCTACCTTGCTTAAGGTATGAAAAAACACCAGCAGTGTTGTTGGCCAGTCTTCCTGAGTCAACAAATGTGGTGATAGCCAACTTCCCAGCTACACATATTCTATTTCTCAAGTGTGTCTCCAAGGAAATTCAGAAGAAACTTTTAGTCACAAAGACTCAGAAAATTAAACTCATTCTGTTCTACAATAAAGTTTACAGTAATAATGTGACCTCAGTCCAGCAGGTAAAGACAGGATAGGTTCCAAAATCAGACCAAAAGCATTTTTCACAGTGAGATTAGATACACTTGGTAGCAGCTCACCAAGAAATATTTAATATCTTTATATCCCCATTTCCTAGAAGGCATGTTCTTCTGCAAACAGAAACTCGTACTGTAACCTGCGGTACACCAGAGGTCAGGCTGGACAAGGTCCTCTCTTCTGCTTTTATAATCTGTGAAACTGCAAATGTCAAACAAAACATCTAATACAGTTTAAAGCAGTTCATTAAAAATATATATATATATCTCCCAAATTCCCATGGCTAATACACCGTAACTCTAAAGACTTAGTCTTTGCATGATTGTTTCTGTATTTTTTCAAATACATGAAATTCATGACTGTGATCAGTAACTTAAGCAAGACCACACGGGTAGAGAAGTGTGAAATTTTAAAAGTTTATTATTAATATGCTGCACTTATGTATCTTCTCATCTTTCATACATTTACTTCATTACAAATCTTTCAACTGAAATTAAAGAAATCAATATGTATTTCCCACTTTTCTTAGAAGGAATAGAAGACACTGGTTCTTTATTTACTCACCATGCCCCATTTCTTTCTCTCACATATGCCTGTATCATAGCCATGAGTTTTCATGCCTTTCCAAAAAAATGTCATTTCTGATCTTCTCACCACCTTTTTTGTTATAAAGAAAGCAAGACAACAGTTTAGGAACTGTTCTTGACAGACAGCCACAGTAGCACTAGCATGGGATTTACAGGATGCAGATGTCTCAGCTTAAAGAATTCATGCAAAATTTCGTTCAGTATCAGCTGACAGCTGTCCTTTCTAGCTTTAATCAGTCTCAGATTGGAACAAGAAATTCAGCTGAAGCCATCAAGGTCCTCCCATTTCGATCAAAGTCATTATGTATCTCATGGTTTCTGACCAAAATCTCAAACAACCTGGTGTTCTCAAAATTTATAAATTCCTTCTTTTACTTCTACCCTATTTTACTGAGATGAAATAAATCAGCCTCAAATTTTACAGATTTCATTAAATGCTCACACAGCTTTAGAATAAACAGTGGCCAATTTGAAGCCCAGACTAACACAGCACTTCTTTGGACTGATCTCTAACCCTTAACATGATGTGGCACCAGTTTGAAAAACTAGTATTTATAGCTGGTAAATAACTTACTGCAGTTGAAACTTCAGCCCATTTGAAGTCAATGGGAATGCTGCCATGAGCTCAATTTGGACTACAATTTCATCATTTTGCTGATATTGCACCAAAAGTTTCACATTTTTTACAATTGAAAAAGCATTTTTTATTATTTAGGGGGGTTAAATCTCTGTGTATATGTATTAAAAACAACCTATTAAACATTTTTGAAGTGAAAACTCAAAGGAATAACTTCATCATGGGTATAGTAAACCATCCTTTTATATTTAATTTGTAGCCACATTACTCTAAAGTTCAGAGCCTATCAATTAGTAATTATTTCAGTGTGTTACAGTCATTGGAGGAACAGAGAAGGCCCAAAAGCAAAGCTGTTCTTTCTCTCCCTTAATTTGATTCAGTCAGGGGCTTTCCAGTGAATTTGCTGCAGCTGGGTCAGACTGTGCACTCAGTTATAGGTACATTTAGTATATTGGAGAACAATTCACATAGGACATGAATAACCTGTTCCTTACTCACAACAGTGACAGCTCTTCCCTCAAGTGAGCTAGACACATGGAATAGACCTACTCGCTTCCCTGCTCATCTTTTGATTTACAGAAATAATCTTAAATTTCACAGATTAGTTTTTATAATCCGTCTTTAATATTGTGTTAAATGTAAAGACTCAATCATTTTTGTTGCTGTTAATGGGCAAAATTTGAAAGTCCTCAGGTTAACCTTTTGTATGGGTACAAATTCAGACAAGCAGACGTATGTTTCTTAAAAGAAAAGATGAAGAGAATTGCAAAAGATTCTAGACAAACATGCAAAGTAAACATGCCAGGATTATAGGAGACGTGATGACTCAAGATACATCATGTGTGTAACTAAAAGCATTATAACTACAATGAGTAATTTAAAGATGCATCATCATTGCTGATTTCTTGAGCAATCAACAAGGATGGGTGTAGATGGGTGGTCATGGGGGCTGACAAATTTAATTGAGCCCTTGACATGTCTCTTGCCTATCTGCAATTGCTCTATTTGAGTGAACTTTCTGCTGTGCCAGCAGTAACCCAGGCATAAAATTACAACATCTTTGAAAAAGCTCATCTGAGAAACAAATAAGCTTGCTTAAAAAAAATCTTCATATTGCCCTGACTCATAAATCTATGATGCACTTAATTAAATTCAATAGGCAATTTTAGGGAGAGATAAACAAATTAAAGAACCTCTACTAAATGACAGAAAATTCCAAATAAACATAACCCATTTTGCATTTTAATTCCAGAGTTGCTTATCTTTGTCAGGGCTGATACCTGCCTTATAAATACTTTTTCTTCTTGAAAAGAGTTGTCACATAATGATGTTCAAGAAATGTACCAAAAAATACTTTTTTAAAATCAGATAACCCACTCCATCCTCCATGGACACATAGGAGAAGGCTGGAAAAGACAATGGCAATTTTTTTATTATGCCAAGGAGCCCTTCTTTAAAGATTCTTCTCCTCCTAACTTCTCTGGAGAGCAGAAATTAGCATGCTGTTTGTCCAGATTCATCAACAATGGCACGTACAAAGCTGTAAATATGCCACGCGTGTGTTAGATTAATTATGGTACCTTCCAGTCTGATGGATTCATACGTTGTCTTTTTCTTGTAAAAGGCAGAACTGCTGCATGAAAAAAAGAAAATAATTTGCAAGCAGTAGTCGTCAGCTATGTGTAAGAACCCATCTGAGTCTATCCAGATTCAAGTGCTATCCCCCATCACCTTGGAATCCCCATTTCCTCCACCCAGCCTCTCTCTCACCAGCTCTAGAGAAGACCATCCCTTGCTGTCATGTCTCACCATATGTGTCTGTCAGTTCCAGAATCCTATTTAATGTACGATCAGGGAACAGAGAGCAGCTAAGGCACAAGTTGTGGATTCTGCTCAGGAGAGATCTTTTCCATCTAGGTGTCATGGAAAGTTTTCTCTGTGCAGACTGAACCTCCCTCAAGTCTCTCAAGCCTGGGAATCAGCAGACAGTTCCTACCTCCCCTTTTCTCCTGCCCACGTTCTTCTTCACAGATTGTTCTCCCAAATACCAAAAAGCCAAGTTATGTCACTCCTGTCCCTATCCCACTGCTGAGCACAGGAGACAAAAGTGTTCTGTGGGCAGAGGGGGATTTCTGTCAGGAAGCACTACCCTGGGCGGTGCCCATTCACTGCAGCTGCTGGGGGAGGCCAGGGGTGAGCAGAGGGAGATAGCAATAAATGACAGAGAGCATTTGTTTTCAACAAATGAAAGAGTAAAGGCAGAAAAACATCTAGAGAAGCTGACAGGTGGTAAATCATGAAATGTTTCATATGGAATTTTTAAAAGATATAGGAAAGCACCATGTGGTGCTCCCACACACAGTTTTTTAATATATGTGTGTCTATCGATGAAACAGGGAGCAGGGAAGGTGTGCTCACTGCAGAAATGTTATATGAATGCTTCTCAGCTCCTTGTCAGTGGGCTTCTTTCACTCCACCTACCCAACCTGGAATAGCATCCCAATTTTTCTAAGTCTAGCATCTTCCCTGTTCTTCTCCCTGCTTTATTCAGCTCATAGTCAACCACTCCTAATTTCTCAGCTCTTTGTTCTGCTCCTCTTCAGGGGGCTCTGTCCCCTCTAGAGACCTGGGGTAGTTTAAGACCCAATTAAACCCTGTAGTAAATAATTATTTCACACCCTCTATCACTCTTTTTTTCATTAACTTCCTAGTTTGACTAAATTCTGCACAGATTAAGAGTTTCTTGAGGCCTGTGACATGAGGTAGCTGAAAAGAAAAAATTTATGGATGTTTATAAACAATAATTTTATTGAATAAGGACAGGGCCTGCAATGTTTAAGAGGTAAGTCTATTTCTTGTTTAAATTCTGCATTTTCCAAGGTCTTTAAAACTCTTAAATGTGGATTTATATTTTGAATCAATTAGATCATTTCAAAAGGTCCGAATGCAGAACTGCAGCCTCCTGATGTGCATGATGAAAAGGAAGTTTCTAAGACTAGGCTGTGTTATTCAGTAGACTAGACGTTGCACTGTCAACCAACTGGAGCTCTTGCATTATCATTTGAGCTACTGAAATTGCTCCTTGCCAAGGATGATGTGGTCATTTTTCAGATACTTTATGGCGAACTGGTATTTCTCACACTTGGATTTCAGCACAGTTGTTTTTTCATACAATAAGCGCTCAGGCTCTGCTGTTACAAGGATCTTGGTGACTGTGAGATGCAAAGGTCAAATGTCAGACATACAATATTTATTAGAAGCAGCAAAAGAAAGGGTTGCAGTCACCCTATGTAAAATTCTGAACTGAATGGAAAGCACCATAGCTCCCAGTGGCTGAAGAGTCAACAGTTACATATTGTAAAATTAGAAATAAATCCCTTTAAAATACAAGAAAGCCTCCATTTTCTCTAGCCAGAACCTGAGGCTATGAAGGAGTGAAATTCCAAAGGTCGAAAGAGAATGAATAACTTCAGGCTGTTACTTGAGGATCCAGGCAAACAATGCGGAGTGAAGTACAGCAAAACATCTGTAAGAGCAGCACTGAGATGCTTCCTGCTTCCCAAACCAGGAATATCGGATCTATATCCTCTTTCATTGCGTTCTGCACTAAAGGAAAATATAAAGGAGGGGAATCACAACTATAAGCGAAAGTTAAATGGCAACATGGGGTATATTTCAGATTCCTAAACAATGCATGTAACCCTCACGAGAGACCTACTGCAATAACACAACTGAATTACGGCAGTGCAAAATGACCCAACACTACACAGCTGCTACAAGTTCTCTAGCAGCATTTTGAAACCTTGAATACACTTGTGAGAAAAGGTACTTTGTTCATTCGTAACCATGGTAAATCAGTGTCTGACTTAATGTTTCAGAAACTGTGCAAATATCTTAGCACAAGGTATTCAGACCACTAAAACTGATCCTCCCTTTTATTGTTTCCCATTCAGACTCAAAATTGTTGTGGTGTCTGATTAAGATATTCATAAGTCCAAATTTCACCTTCAAATATCAAAGGTGAAAAAAAAAATTTAAATCAAAGATCCCTATTGCTCAGTGGAAAACTACTTTGAATCCTGCAGTTCTCTGCCTTCTGTTCCTTAGAATAACTTATTCTGTACAGTAATTGCTGCATGTGTGAAAAACAAATTTATCTCCCAAATGCACATATTTCCAATGGTCTCAAAGAACAGATTCAAATATTCAGCAGCAGTAATACTACAGTGATTGGGTAAAAATCCTATAGAATTCTGCTTAAAGAAGAAATATGTGGAACAATAACAAAATGCAAACAATCCTTCCCATGTGAAGCATGCAGAAAGCTATTAGTGATGGAGAGAAATTTGCAGTTCATTTAGCTTAATTTAGGAAGCTTGCCAAAATAATTAGAAGAAGTCCTACAAACTTTTCAACCCAGGTGGAATCCTTTCATTTAATGAGCTAAAGGAATGACAAATATCTTGATGTCTTGATGAATGTGAATTTTAAGTACTGTCTAGTCCTTGCTCAAATCCAGGATCCTCTTCTTGTGTGTGGTACCAAATTCCAAGTATCACACTGCCACCACCACAGTAACCAATGGACCACCAAAATTACAGGGAGCAAACAAACTACATACTTGCCTCATTATGCACTGAGATAGATTAATTTTTATTCCTACATTATGGTGGTATTGTGACAAAGCTGATGTGAAACACAGCCACTGCCATGTCCAAATGTTAAATAAATTCAGGACAACCACTGAGATCAGTCATCCCTCATAGCAAGCACTGCACTAGTTGGCAGTGGAGGTAGTGTGTCTGTACACTGTAGCTGGGGACAAATAACTTCCAAGAGTATTTTTAGCTATATTTGGAGACTTAAATCAAGAGTCCAGAACAATCACGAGACAACCCTAACTTATGAAGATATAGCCCAGGTTACTCACTGGAGCAGGGCCATTTACCTAGGTCCTTCCTTTGGCCCTCCATAGTTACAGGCAGCATCTTTCTAGAGGCGGAACAACATTCATGTCAGAACTGCAGCTGAGGAGGAAATATGAGGTGAAGTTACCCATATGTGTAATGCAGGAAAAGGTTTTTCCTCTAAAGAATGAGTACTTACACAAAATTTCACAGAAGGTAATATAATGCTCATGAATGCCCTCAAGTGAAGCTGCCACTTGTGGGTCTGTGCTGTCTCTCCATAGGGAGGGATCAGAGCTTTAAATGAGTTCAGTCCTGAGGACTTAGTAACAAATCAGGGTTCACTATATCAACAAGCATGGGCACATTTCCTACTGACCACAGCTAAAAGGAACCAGGTAACCTACCAGGTTACCTACCCTGTCAAGACAGAGCTGTATCCCAGCCTGAAGACCAGCAATGATGCCTGAGTATAGCAAATAGAGTAAAGCTCTTATCTGCAGCTCTAAATCCATTTATATTCTCACTTTATATTCTCATTTATATTCTCACATTACTTATGTTGGTTTCAGTGGGTGGCAATTCTACTTCTCTGACAGCATTTTATAATAAGAAATCTATCCAAAGTAAAGAGGGAAATACATTCTGATTCCAACAGTGCACTCAGGATGGAAATAGACTTTCAGCTGAAGACATACTTGTAGACGTATTTTATTAGTTTAATAGAGCATCAACAGTAAAATATGTGGAATTTATCAATTAACTTACATGAGCATAAGACAAATATTCAGCACCTCGTAACAGGCTGCAGTGGCTGCCTCACCTGCAGTGCTGTTGGATGCACTCTACCAGCTCTACACTAGCTCTTTTCAAGCAATTTTCATTTTTGTGACTGTAAATAGTTTTATTTTCGATTCTTATGTGAAAAGACTTTTAAATGAGCAAAAGAAAAAACACAGCTGGATGTTCTTGCATTATATCTCTATTTTTATGGCTTTTCCTTGTAACACCAAAGTACTACACATTTATTTGCTTCGACCTAATTAAGGAATACATGAAAACCTACTTTGTTAAAGTTCACTAATTCCAGACAGCCACTGCTGCAAATGACAAACACAAGGACTTACTGGGTTACTGCTGCACACTAAAATGTAATCAAAGGCCGAAATGCAAAAACATACAATGAAAAATGCAACTGTCTTCCAAAAAGAATTTACTGCTACTGAGGGTTTATATTATATTCCTCTAAGTACAAGCACAACATATTTACTTGAGAAATTGTAAAAGGTAATGAGCTAAGTTACATAAATTCTTATGCAATGAGGTTACATTGCTAATGTACAAGCCTTGGGAAAGGTATCTAAGAGTATTGACATTATAGTAGAAATTGGCAGAAACAATGAAACTATAATACCAGGACCTAAACACAACACACCAACACCCAAATTCTGGTCAGCAGCATCAATGACTGTCTAAGGGCATCAATGAGAAAACTGCTGCTTTGTGGCTAGAAATTAATTCTGGAAAAGCCACTCTTCCTTTCCCAATCCTTTTTCACCATTTCTTGCTAGAAGACTGGCAAATAGAAAAGATATTAGAGGCACTTTAACATCTTTCTGTATGATTCACAGGGGCCATAAAGCTCACATCCAACAAACAAATGCACCTGCATTTACCTGCATTTGTAAAACTGAAGCATGCATATGGTAAACTGCTTACTTCCACACAAGCAGTTCTCTAAGCTCCTTCTCTAAGTGTCCTGCCCTGTGTCAACCCATGCCAGGCTCCACACTCCTCTTTACTTTAGTTCTGTCCCTTTGCTCTAAGGTCAAAGGACCGTGATAGGAGTGACTATGCTTGGTGACATGAGACACAGTGACTGTCACCAGAGAAAATGCTAAACAACACTGGATAAGAAAAAAAACCCACCTAAAAGTTTTAGCTTGAAATAAATTACAAGACAACCAATCCTAATAGAACCAACCTATACTTTAGCCTTAGCTATGCTTGTGCTGGAGACGAGCACAAATATCCTTTGTTAAAGGCAACAGAAGACTTCCTGCTGTGTGAGCAGGGTACTGGTGGTGGCAGGATGGAATGTTGAGCTGGAGTACTGCCCCTTGTACCTTACGTCTCTGCTTGGCCAGTGTAAAGAACACAGTCAAAAGACAAGGAGCATCCCAGAGCCAGCATGCAAGAAGCTGTGGTTTACCACAAAGAACTGCACATACCAATACAGCAGCTACAGCTCGGGATGGACTTTCATGTTTAAGCACAGTCATGGTCAGTCCCCCACAGCTCCCCAGAGAAATGAGATTGATACATTGCACCATTGCAGCAGAAACAAAGTATTAAGAAACACAGCACTAAGTTTGTTGTTCCTTCCCTTTAAAACACTTTAAAAAATTTAAGTAAAACTTGGGCTACTATCTTCTGCTTCACTTGAAATTCTTTGTCAGAAGCATACACCACAGAAGATAAAACAACCACCATATCTGGAGGAGTAGCTCTTGGATTTCCAGCTCCAGCACAGAAAGTAATGATAAGAATATTGGCAAAGGCTACAAACAGGCTTTTGGGACTGTGACTACTTAAACTGGAAATGGGATTAGTGCCTCTCTGTTCTCATCTCCTTTGTGTATATGTGGATTCATCACTTCTGAGGCCGTTCCCACTATCCAGCTGCTCCTGCTATTGATGACAGAGTGGAAGTCAGTTAAGAGGAATGTCTCAGAAGTCCTTCACAAATTGGTGGGGCCTTCCCAGGGGATACAGCAGCATGATTGTTTCAAAGCACCAGGGAGGTGCTTAGTCCTTTGCTTTCCCCCAAGGGCTTAGTCACACACGATTGCAGGTAAGGAGAGCCCTGAGCCAGCCTCAGCTTGCTGAGTGTGCTGCTTTGCTGACTGGGGTCGATGAAGATGAAATAGGTGCTCTCTTTCTGTTGGTCAGCAGCAATGTTGTGGCCAACACACGGGAGCAGATATTGTGCATACAACCCTACAGGTTACCTTTCTCTCCAAAGACACATCAGACATTGATGCTGGAGGCTGTTTCTTTCACTGTTCTGGTTTTTGCTGCTTTTCAACGCAGCTCTAGGGATTGCTAAAATGAGTCACTGCCCTTGCACAGCAGCAAGAGTAACTAAAAACCCTTGAGAAGGCTCCTCACCAGAGTATCCGTCCTGGAGTCCTGAGAAAGGATCCGGTCAGGATGCAGTCAGTCAGATTGCGTGGTCCATGCAAACGTGTGGCCTCGGAGGGGAGGCATCAAGGTTAAACGATGCATTGTTGGGCATACAGGAGAAAATTCTGGTTACTTGGATATTTCTAGGTATTAATGTCATGGGAATTTTACTTCTGAGCCAAGTGTGATTGAGCTATGTTTTTATAACTTATACTTGTAATGTCAAAGTTCCACACATTTATTTAGCTTGACTTAATTAAGAAATATATGAAAAGCTACTGTCATCACTCTAATTTTACAAAGAGAGATTCCTGCACTTCTAAAAACATTCAAATCTTATTTTGGATGTTGTCATCACAGCAAAATTAGAGTCTCTGAAAAGTATTATCCACTTTTTCATCTCTATTTCTCTTTGCACTGGCATTCACATAGTAAATACACAATGACATTATACCCTTGTCTTCAGCTGACAATGAACAATCCACACCACAGATATACAGCTGTCATTTTGTTCCTAGGATGCATGGCATATATTGAAAGGGCATTACAGACTTTCAGAATTTTGAGTTTGATATATGTAAATATTTTTAAAGGTTTACTGACAAGGGAACTTCATTCTGCAGACTATACATCACTAAACTGATGTCAGAAAACATGATATTAACTTTCACTCATTTTGGCAGGCCATCTTCTAGAGATGCAACAAAGAACTTGGGTAAGCAATCAAGCAGTTTCTACTTTAATTTACAACAGGTCCTTACACCACACCAAACTGAGCACACCCCGGTTAAAAATAGTGCATGGAAGTTAATTTCCCAGTTACTTTGGTGACTTACAGGAGTACTAAAGAGCTGGTTTCCCAGTTCTGCTCTGGAATACATGTATAGATAAATTTCAATAGAAACAATTTCGGGGAAGAAATTCAAAACCACATATCCATGATCTACTCTTAGATTTGTTACAAATGTGAGTTCTCGCTTATTAACCTTTACATGACAGCATATCTTGCTATTCTTCTCTGGCATAATCTTGCCAGCTGTGCAAATTTGAATAACTATCTTCAAGTGGCAGCTATATCAAAATTCACTAATTTCATCACCAAAAATAAAAGTCAGTAATTTCGGTCAATCTTTGCATTGTTCAAGATCACACTGACCAATTACATGGCAGGGCTTTGTCTAGTGCTGATTAGAACTTTGTGCCTCCATTATGCAAAGTGGATCATACAATAGTCATCAGTCACTTCTCTCCTGCTTCCCAGTCCTCTCCTGAAGGGTGTTAGGCAATTACACTCCTATCATGCTTGCACTGTCTGACAGTGAAGCACAACTTCCAGTAGGTAAAAATGATTAAAACATCATTGCCTAGACCAGATTTACAACTCTTTCTAAATCCCCATGAAGACCAAATCATTGTTAACCAGAAGTGGAGCTGCTGTTTCCAGCTCCCACAGTGCGGCAGCACAAAAACACACACCACTCCACGGCTCAGGATGGAGCAGTAAGAAGAGACTTTCCCCCTCTTCAAGTACTACCAGCATCATGGGAATAACTTTAGAGACTGACATCACTATGAAAACAGCTCAGCTTTACACCAAGAGTTACACTCACCAAATCCAAACCTAAAACTGAAAGAAGCTTTATTATGTGCTATGCGTACTTCAAAATCACTGTTCGGGAAACCAAGCTCACCGCAAAATACAGTCTAAGTTTCAGAGAGATCTTTGGCAAAACATCAGTAAATTTGAGGTAGGACATAAGCCCATTAGTGGGCCAGTTTCACAAACACACTTAGATTTTTAGGCTGTAAATGTCACACAGCTCATGCAGTCATTAGTCATTCCTATCCACAATACATACATACAGAGGCAAAATGAATGTGGTTGCTGACTTATAGCAAAGAGCTCCTATGAACACCTATCTTGAACATAAATATTGATAAAAGTATCATTAATAACATGGGATAGCACAGTAAATTGGTTTCAGTATATAAAAGAACCTCTCCAACTTTTTCCTATAGCTGGAGTAGAACCTCTGCTGACATTTAAATAAATTCAACTCTTGGTTGTTTTGGGGTTTTTTTATATCTTGGCAATTTCTCTTGCCTTTGTACTTAAAGAGTCCAGATAAGCAGGGATTGGATGCTGAAATACTTTGAGAAAAGCAACTAACAAAAGGTTTCCAGCCCCAGGCTGAAGAAGGAAAAGGGCTGGAGCACCAGATTAGGACCCAGAAGTAATTCCATGCCCAAATACATGAATGCAGCTCCATTGGGTGGAGAATTGGCCCCCCAGTCCTGCAACTGCTGATCCAAATTGAATCCATTCTCCTACAGTCTATTGCAGAAGAGGCCTGACAGTACCTTGTGGTTGCTTTTACAAGCTCATAGCTAAAAGTGAGATAAAAGACCACACCAGAAACCTTCACGTTCCAGTCTATCTCCACAGCCAAAGCTGTACTGGTCACTACTACCTCTGTCCACCATATCACGTCCTCTCCCACAGTTCTTGCATATTTGCTGCACTTTAAATGACTCATCCACTTCTCCATCAGGAGAGAACACCTCCTTCTTTGTATTCTTTTGAGGAGGGCAAATAAACTGCCTGAGTCATCACCATTTTTCACATGGTCTGGTCTCAATGTTTCAATACTCCAATTTAGACAATATCCACTTGGAGGAGTTCTTTGCTCAGCAGCAGGAAAGAAAATAACTTGACTCCCTGATGAAAACCTTGAAAACATCCCAACTACTAAAGGGTAATGAGACATGGCCCTGATTGATTGCCTAATAACCTTTACCTAGATACTAATGAATGTAATAAATTGTGGGATTTATGGGCAGCCCCTGCTCAGAGACCATCTTTTAAAACACCTACTTGGAGAATGCTAAGTTGTGACATGACTTCCAGCTTCAGTTTCACTGGGTAAAAAAAAAGGCCTGTGTAATATGCAGATTTGAACTGACAATCAATCAGCTGAGATGCTAAAGTGAAACAGTCTAGGAGAATAAATTAGTATTAAGTGAAATTTGAATATTATTGGAAAAAAAAACCCCTGCATTTAAAAGTTCAGGCGTACTTTGGAGGTCACAAGGGCCAACCTGAATAATAATATGATTTTATCATTATGGTTATTTATTACAATATTTTAAAATTATTTAGTATCTTGAAATCAAGTCCCAATCAGAAGATCTTTATAGCAGGTTAGATTGTAACATTTGCCAAAAAAAACCTCAAAGCAATTTGGGATACTAAATCCCAGCCCCAAAACTTACAATTTCATATATCCATATTTCAAAGATATTTACATATCTACCTCTCAGACAAATCAATGTTCTGGCTGTAAGATCTTAACATCTAAAGTGCTGTCAATAACACTCAGACTTCCCAGGATTTGGAAAGCAGAACTTTCAGGCTCACTAATTTTTGTTTGCCATTTAAACTCTTACCCCTTATACTTCTGCTTTAAAAGAGGAAAAATGAATAAGAGATGGGGATAAAAGCAGGGTAAGACAGACTGGAGATTCTGTTTGGATTGCTAGCTCTTGTATTTGAGAGCAGAAAATGCCTTATGATTTTTGGTGTTACTTGACATCTCCAAGTCTATTTTGTTCCTCCACTTCTTTTGGGCATGAATCTGTGGCCAGTTTCAAAGGGGCTTTTGTAGCTAGAGGAGTGCTACCTACAGCCTGATCCAGGCGTTTCTCCAGGTCAGGTAGTACAGGCAAATCTCAGTGTCAAACTGCAGCTGATCATCACACATGTGCCAAGAACGTACAAAGTGTTCCGGCCCTTTCCCCTCCAGCTCAAGGACGCTGGCCATGCCAGAGGAGCACCTGGCAGCTCCCCCAGGCAATGGGCTCTGCTCCAGTCTCATTAAGAAAACCAGTGGGTAGGATGAATCCAGCAGGATAGAACTGGGTCTAAAATGCTTGGGGGTAGACTGATGGTAGCAGAGCATCTCTCTGTGAGACAGAGCACAGACCATAGCTCTTGACATGACACGCCAAGAACAAGCACGAGCCCATGACTGCTGTGAATAGATCCTCTGCATTTGGGGAACAGTTTTAACAGTAGCTACTTCCAAAAGAAATTGTATAACACTCAGGATGTTTGTTGCACAATCATTGCAAAATTTTTCCTCGCTCTTTATAAACCTAAGTCCTAAGGGCTCTCAGTAAACTGAAACCTCTCATCAGAAGGGAAGAACAGCAACATCAATAAAGCCTATTTACAGCAGTACTTATGAATCATCAGTGCTTCATGCTCATTTTGATAGTGCAAATATTAACAAGCCTTTTACTTCTCTTTATGCTGGCATTGCGTGCTACCCAAAATCAATGTCAGTACAAATAACAGTGTAAAAGACAAAGTTCCAATACTGTCTCCACTTAAACATCCCAAAGCTGGCTTCCAGCTTTCAGAAAGATTCAATATAAATTGGTAATAACTTTGTGGCAATATTGATGCCCATGATTACAAATATTCACAGAAACAGTAAAAGAGCTTTATTTTCCCAAAGAAAATTGACTCTTGTAGAATTCACAGATCTGTACTATAGACCATCTAGTTTTTATCCTTTGAGACAGAACATTTAACTCCTACCAGGCAATGGTCTCTGCATGACTACCCATTCCCTATGTTGGGAAGAGCAGTGTTTTGGATACTTTGTGTGGTGTTAACAAACAATGTCTGCTCAAGACTTCAGAGAAAGCCACAATTGCTTTGTAGAAATGATTTATGAGCAAAGTGCAGCCATGCAGACTCATCACAAAGCAGCTCTCAGTGTGTGGCACTTGGGCTTTTAGAAACACCTGTGCTTGCACCCTGGTTTTCCTGGTCCCTAAAGAACTTAACCTACAACTACTCCTCGGCTCAGATGCTGCCAATGCAGAGGCACCTCCAGGACAGGGCTCACAGATGAAGCTGGCACTGGCAGAATGTGAGAAACCCCAAGGCGAGTGGGTGTCAGCAGTGTTACAAAGGAGACCTTGCTGAGGAAGGCAAAGCTCATTTATCACTTCTTTTAGGAAGCTGTCCCCAAAGGTTTAATTTTTTCCAACTTCCTCTTTCTTTTGAAACCTTGAATAGCAAATAATCTGCAAGCCCTGCAAAGTATGAAAATGTTTCCAAGAAGGAATCTCAGATACCAGTCAAAGTGAAAAATATTATTAATATTATTTTTTAAAATCCCACAGTAACAACTATTTCCAGAACAGGAAGCCTCAGAGTTTTGACAGGTTTATTTTTTGGAGGCATACATAAAGTACAAATTAAACAAACATAGAACTTACAAAAAAAATTTACTTGTAAAAATAGAGGTGAGGTTCAATTGTTAAGACACAGATACTGCTCTCTCAACAATGTATCCTTCCAAACTACAAAACTATATTGCAATTTTCTCACTGTACAGAGGGGGAAGAAATAAGAAACCCATTTTTCATTTTATGGCATCCAAACACATGCTCCTCCTTCTAAACACAGAGCATAAACATAAATGTACCACACACTATGTTTTCAATTATATTGCAGTTTTGTCAAACAACAGAGCTTTAAAATAGTGACATAACTACCAGAATGTGCTCTAAATCACCACATAATCCTATCACAAATACTATCTGCTTCATCTTCACGCACCTTAAGTTTGACCACTATACTCAAAGCATATTCCACAATGTCTCTTTCTAAGCTGAGGGCTTTACCTTTCATTACTCTTTAAAAATTCACTGACCAGGAAATTAAAATTATAATAGAAAATGTAAAGAGGTATCATATTAACTAATTAGATATTAAATCAACTGTTACTAAGGGCACAGTAAATTTATTTTTATGTTGTTGCTAAATATCAGACAAACAGAACCAGTAAAAATCTCTGCATTGCCATTAATTAATGCTCTGGGAATGAAGAGCGATAAATGAACTTATCCTGGTTTGTATGTTAACTAAGGTTTGGTCTTTCTGCCTTCTAATATCTAAAATGATTGATATAACCTCAACAGCAACCATTAAGAACTAGGAAAGTGTTACTGCAACAAGGGAGATACATGTGGGTGCCAGTTCAGCAACAGCATGTGCCCTGTATAAATAATAGGCTCTGAGCTAGATTCGTCAAAGAGACCATAGGAAGATGTCTTGAAAGGGAGAGAGGGAAAATTAATTTGATGAATCATGTAAGTGGCAGCCTACATCTTGAACAGTTCTACATACTGTGAATGTGTTACATGCAGAGTTTCATCGGGAAATGCTGAAGAAAAGAGCTTAGAAATAGCCTCCTCGTGGGCACAGCACCTGGATGGTTTCAGTTCAGGACGCATGAACACTTCTGAACCAGGCTGGGAGGGGCACCAGTGGGACTGAGACTTCCCCAGTCTCCTCTGCAGGGCACCATCTGAGAGAAGGAAGTAAATACAGGACTGCAGATGCTCTTTATCAGGGTCATTATTTTGCCCCAAAGCTCCTGTTGATCCCAGGTCAAAATGCAGAAGACAGTCCTTTGTGTAATTTGTGTATTTATCTTTGCAGCTTCTTTCCCACTCAAATGCATAGAACTGTTCAGCGTTTTCATTTATGGACTAAAACTCACTGAATAATTTAGAGAACCAATGTCACACAATATTTGTGAAAAATATGGTACTAGGCCAGTTAATACAGATGCTGACTGGACATATGTTCATCTTTCTTTTTCCTCTTTCTTTCGAGGGAGGAAGAGGGTAGAAAAGAGTTGCAGTCTGCCATCCATCCCACAGGAACAATTCTTTCACCACCCAGACTGGCTACCAGAGCCCACCGTCTCTCTCTTTTTCAGCAGGCCCAGGCTTCCTTCAAGTGCCAATGCAGGTGCACAGCAGGTGAGTCTCTGCATCCACAGCCAGGTCCCACCTGGAGAAAGGAGCTAAAATTCACTCACATATCCTCCCCATTTAGGATTTTCCCATGGCTAATGACATTGAGAAAGTTATTTGGAAGCTTAAGAGCCACTGAGAGACAAATGCAAAACCATCATATCGCTGATTGCATCATATGATCAGCAAACTATACAGAGCAAATCCCTGCTATAGATTGCAAAGCTGATCATTTATAAGCAACTCACAGGCTCACTTGTAATTACATAGGCATTCACTGAATAATTTTAAATTAATGAACATGCTTAAAGACCTTTCGCAGATTGTTCACACACAAAAAGGGCTTCAGAAGCCCCACAAGAACTTTTGGGAAACAGGCTTTCACTGTGAATGGGGTTTAAAAGTTTAAATTCTCATTGATACTTTGTTAAATTGTGAGAAGGAAAGTTTCTCAGCTAGATTTAGGTTGCACATTATGCTGCATTATCAGAGGGTCTAAATTAAGCTCATGATATTGAATTCAATAGAAGAAAACCCTGTTAGATACATTTAGCATCTAGCTCAGTAGTGCGAGCCATCTTCTTTAAGAGAGGGTCACAGCTCTAGTGGGAAAAGGGTTTACAACCACCTGTCTCCACAAAACCCTGCTTAAGCAGCAGCAACTATTTTAGAAAACTATGTTCCATTTTGCCCTAACACTGCAGCTGAAAATGAGTTGGGACAAAACCAATTACCAATGAAGTCTAAATAGCATCTTAGGAACAGCCTTTGGCCTTGCAGCCATCTTATTCTCTTTACTGGGGTAGAAAATTAAATTCATTAGATGTATCACAACCTTTTTCCACTACCGAGCCTTTCCTTTCTGCTACCTGGCTGGGAGGCTCTGCCCCATGTTGTTAGATAAGCACTTAGTCAAAGAAATTTAATAATGTGTAGTTTCTGGAATTGATTATTGCCAAGTGTTACAAGTGTTCTGCTAAACAAGAAAAACTAAAGAAGCTGTAGCCGGTGCCAAGACAGGAAATGGAAGCTCTATCACTTTTGTACTTCCTTCTATCCTCCAGCTATCTATGGGGAAGAACAATTTGAAGTCTTAAAAGAACTCTGAAACACTTTCAAAGTCCTCTCAGGTGTTTCCAGAGGCCACTTCTCTTTCAAACTGTGAAGCAGATTTAGGCAGGATTAGAAAGGATCTTCTAGGTAATTAATTTTCTGACAGCAAAGGAACAATAGAAGTGCATACAAATTCACAGATCACAAGGCTTTAGCAAGTAGTTTTTTGAAGAATCAGAAGAGAGGAAATAGGATGGCCAGCATTTTTAATCTAGTGTCTTCATATCCTTCTCAGAAAATTTGCATGCAGTAAATGTTAAGGTTCTACCCAGTACTTAATTGCAGATAGTTCATGCCAGCCTACACAATGCACTGAAAGTTTGACAGATCATAGAGATTTTCTGTGGGTAAAATAGTGGCTGCTGAAACCACAAGTGCAGCAGCTTTAATTTTAAACCATACATTTTTTCCCTTTAACCTTGTAGTGCAAAATAAAAGAACTCTATAATATAGCTGACCATTTTTTATTAAACTTTAGTGGGATATCTAGCCAGTCTATGATGATTTACATTGATTTGAACTAAAAAAAACGTAGACTGTGGACTGCCAGGGGGAGAATACATTGTCTTGTAATACAACAAAATAGAAGACAAAACTATTTTTCAAAAAACAAAGATGACAGTTATTTAGGATATACAAGGGATATTTGGTGAACCTACTGAGTAAAACCAACTGCTGAGTAAAACCAACAAGCTTAGCAAAATACAAATAAAAAATAAATATTTGTGTCATCGTAAGTTCAACTTTGTCACCTAAAACTGATTTAGCCAATACCTCTAAATTAATCACTTTGCCTTTCTTCACTTTCAATATACTTTCCACATAAGAATATATTGCCCAAGGTTTCATAGAAATCACAAGCTGATCCACTACTATCAGAGGTCTATAGAGGGCTGACACAGAATTCCTGATTCACATTGGAGTATATTGCTAGATCAGATTTAAGTTTACATTACAAAGAGATCCATGAGAACTTCAGTGTGAATCAGTGATAGGAAAAGTAAATGGCAAAAGAAATTACATATCATCACTTCTAAAAATAATAATGAAAAAGCATCTCAGAAGACAGTGAGCATTTTAACTTCCTTTCCTCAATTTTCCCTTTAAGCTGTTAACCCATCCCAGCCTAGATGAGGATATGCAAGCCCTACAAAAAACTTAGTAAGTGTGGAAGGTAATAGCACTGTTCCAACTGGGGCAGAACATTTCTCTGTGAGAGGCAAAGCAGGGGCAGCGGCACACCTGGCTGACCTGATTATGCAGATGTGGTGGCTGCTGCCTTCTTCCTGCCACATGGCACAGAGCAGGAACCTACCTAAGAACACTAATAAGGTGAGGGAAGAGGCTATCATCCATGTTTGCTTCAGAAATCTGCTTTAAGGCTCAGCAAAAATGTTTACAAGGAGTCATAAGACTTAACTGCTAGAGAGCAGTTTAGCTACATCCACAAATAACCCCTGACCTGCAGGCTGGAGAGCCAGGTCCTTTTAGAATTCAGTATCTTTGGAATCCAAGCACTAAGTAACATAGACTGCTGCCCAGCAGTAACCTTTCAATATCACAGAAACAACAGAGAGAAAACATGCAATCATCTTCTCCACTGAAAATTCTTCTACAAACTGTAATTTTGATAGGACAAATTACACATTTTTGGAAGTCAGGAAGAAAGCAGAAGAAAACCATTACATAGACCCCATGATAACTACTCTCCAGTCATTTGGTAAACACAAGAACATTTGTCATCTTCTTCCTTTTCATTTTACTGATCTTAGAGTATGTAGTAAAAGAAACACCTGTGAAAACAAATGCAAGTGTGATTGCACACTCAGACAAAGTTATGTTTTGCCATCCAGCAAAATTGCTGACGAAAATTTACAGCAGGAGAGCAGGGCGTGACAGCCACTGCTGTTGGATGGGCAGAGCTGCTATTTCTGTAACACAACAGAGACAGCTACACCTCTCAGACTAGAGCTGACCACATCCTACAGATTTACCATGTAATTTGGTACATTTCATCTTCTTGACTTCATATCCCTTGAGAAGGTGCCCTGAATCCCCCTTCATACATTTCTCTATACAAATTTACTGTGTATTCTCCATGCTCTTCAAATCTCATCTTAGGGATGGTTTGGTGGTGATGGTGAGACAATGTCTTTATAGCACCTCTCATCCTTTGCATAGAGATGGGCATATGGGTACACTGATCAACTGATGTCTCAGTCCACACCCCTAGGCAAGGCCTTGATATGTCAGGAATGAAAATTGGGGAAAGAAAACTTAATATCTTTACCTTCATATGGCATACCGCATCTCAGGAACTAAAAGCACTGAATCATACTAGCAAAATCCTATTCTAGAAATGCAGAAACTAATCAAAGAAGGAAAGTAATTTTGCAAAGGTCATATCCAATTCTATCATGTCTCCCTGGGTAAAATGGCAGTAATTGTGCAAAGTCTGAATTTAAATCCTAAGCTCTTTTTGGAGCAAGTAATGACAACAGGCAAAACTTGATGTGTTTTAACAGGAAGACAAAGACAATAAATGAACAGCATCTAAATGTTCTTTAACTAAGGCTACATATACATTATGTCTGTTCCTTCCTCCTTCTTTAATTTTTTACACATAAAGCAAGTCTTTCCAAGTCTCTTTTCGCTTTGCATTAGCTGAATTTAATTGTAAGTGCTGAGAAGTCTCAGAGTCTCTCAGCTCATTAGTGAAATGCACCAAAAGAGTTAAGTAGACAACTGACATTTTATCATTTTGTACCTTTAAGCTTATTTTAATGAGAACAGATCCATTTTTTAGTAAATTCATAAATAACTTTCCTCATAATGAATTGACTCTCCATAAAATTTTAAGATGGATTTGAATTTGCCAGGAGAAGGATGATTTCCTTCGTAATTAACTGATGTATCAAAAGGGATCATTTATAGTATCTGTGGTCAACGTCAATCAGAACTGTTACACAGCAGCACAGTAAGGCATGACTAACAACTACATGATGGAATCAAAACTGATAGAAAAGTCATAAATCTTTAGCTGACATCCTGAAATTCACATTTGAAATGGGCAGTTTTTATCAAAATGTGATTTGTGGACAAGCTACAAGCTCAACGTCAATGTCAAATCTGGGACATGTAGCCAGCCTTTCCTCTCTTCAGAAAGTGGCTGGAGAACTGAGCAGTGGCTCTCAGAGTATCCTTAGGTACCCATGTGGACAGAAAGGCCTAGTCCACTTCCATCAGCAGATTTTCTAAAATGTTACATTTCTCATGAGTGCTCTGCAAATGGAAACATTGACTACAGAATACAGTAAAGAGAGGGGTACTCTATAAATACCTAAGATTGATAGCATTCTTATCCTCCTTATCCTGGACATCAACAGTCTGCATCTCCACTCTAAATAATGACTCCTCTCATCTTAGCTCCTGTGTCTAACCCAATTTGTTCCACCCCAGCAACTTTTTTACCTAGTCCAAAACCACTCTCAAAATAAGGCTGCTTGGTCACTTATTCTCATGAAAGTCCTA
Organism: Gymnorhina tibicen; assembly: GCA_013399875.1. NCBI lineage: Eukaryota > Metazoa > Chordata > Aves > Passeriformes > Artamidae > Gymnorhina > Gymnorhina tibicen. The sequence continues at coordinate 388,651 of VXAZ01010407.1, read as the reverse complement.
GCAACTCCTCTCAGTGTCTCTCAGTCCTTCTATGAATGGTTATGAACAGATTGTGTTAGCCCTTGGAAAAGGAACATTGCAGTGTTTGCTCTTTTTTTTTTTTTTAGTTCAAGGAAGTTTTGTTTAAACCTGTGGTCAGTGCTGTAGAGGATGTTGCCCTGAAAGACCACATCTGCCTTCATGACTATTCAACATAAAACACTGGGAGAAGCATAATGGTCATAGGAGTCAGCTCACACCTAAGGAGAGGAAAAGAGGGTGACAAATATGGTCTCACGTTGAAATCAAACCAACCAACTTCTCATGTGAGTTAGGTCTGAGCAAGCTCTATTGCACTGATTTTGTTTCTATCATGACAGAAAAGGATTATAAATTAATACAAGTATTGTAAAAAAGTCTCCACTATAATTCTTTATTGAATTTTCCTTCTAATATTTCTTTATCCCTTATCCAACCTGCCTACTCGTTCCTGGCTTTTTAGTCTTGGCAGATAAAACCTTATTATTCACAATCAATATTACTATTAATAACAAAGTGTGACAGTTTGTGTCTTTCTGGCATAAAGGTTTTCCCCAGGACCACATGGTGCTAGGCCTAACCCACAGCTCTAGAGGCAGGACAGAGATGCTCAGAGTTTTGTACACCATATGGAAAGAGCAAAAAATAACCAGGAAGCACACAAAAGGACTGGGAACAGTGCCAGTATTTAGAGAAAGCGTTCCCTCAAGTTTGGGGCATGCACCAGATGAAGGAGAAAGGTCTTTTGGGTTTAAGGCCTACTGTACTATACAGCAAGACCTCATTTTGTCTCTCCTTGCTTTAGAGGTAAAGTCTTGATTATCAGCTGCCACTTGGTGTTTAAAAAGCAATCGTTCAAACTTGATTTCTACACAGGGATAGCTCACCCAACAAGAGGGTTAGATAAGAATTCCACTTTATCAATGTCAGGAGACTACCCTTAATTGTATAGCAAGGATTTACTCCTAATGAGAGCAACTTGTGTACATGCTGTACTTAGGAAGCTCTTTTACAAATATCCTCAATGGTTCCAAGCTGGGAACACTCTAATAGAAATGTATTCTACAACCTACATGCTAAATCATCCTTCTGAAGGTCATGTTTTTCCACCTCATTGTGTTTGAGTCAGCTCCTGGTAGACAGCCATATTTCCTGAGATGCAATGCCATAGAGAGCAAAATAAGGGGAACATTTTGGCCTATATGCAGAATATTTTTGCTTCCAGGGATTTAAATGCTCTAATAGCTACTTGGAGTCTTGCATAGGGCAAGAAATAATGAGGTTTGTAAGGAGCAGTCAAATAAAGAAAAATAAAACCAGCTATATTTGTTGCATTACTCTTCAGTAGAAGACTTTTTTTACCTACAATTTTTGGTAACGTGATGACTAGTTCAATAAATGCAACATTTTGAAGAGGAAAGATGTATATCTGCTTTTTTGATTTCATCTTTATGAGCCTGCTGAGACACAAATAAGAAAGGATTTTAAGTTCTCCCACTCAATACTCATTTCAGGACACAATACTTGAAACATTCTGTACTTCAAAATCAAATATATGTCAGCTTGGGTTTAAGATACGAGATTTTCATTTACAATGTCTGTATTTTTCACTGTAGATCTTTATAATCTATTTACCACTGTCTCCAGAAGTATGTGATACTTTGTGTGGGAGACCAAAAAGACACACTGAGGCATTTTGGGGTTGTTTTTTTTTGTTGGGGTTTGTTTGTTTGGGCTTTTTTTTATCTTTTTTTGTTTTTTCAGGTCTAAATACAACAGTGTTACATTAAAGCCAATTCAAAACCTCTGGTAATTAATAAATACTCCTATTTATAATTCAATCAAATATAACTATTCACAAATCACGCTGAATTAACTGATCTGTTTCAACCTAAATCCAGACACCTTATTTTTTAAAGTAAAAATATTATTTCTAGTAATTTCCAAAAAGTGTTTCTTTTACTGTGTATCAAAATTAAGTGATATTTAAGGTCCTTTCCAACCCAAACCATTCTATGATTCTATAAAATTAGCCTACATTTAATTCAAGTGGGTTTTATTAGCAACTCTTTCTGTATTTCAATCATTTTGCAAGCCAAACTATCAGTTGCTCAAGCAGCTCAGGGTACATCTAAACCTACACAAGCCCAAAAGATGGATGTCATATTTTCCCTGAGATAATGTCTCCTCCCAGAACCATGAGTACACATGCATATGAATGTGTGATCACTAAATCTAACACAGTCTGATTTAATCAATTCAGACAACACCTAATACCGCTCACTTCCACTCTGCTGAGCAATTGTTCAAACTGGACATTAGAAAATATGCTCTCAGAACCATGGAAATTTTGATTGGCTGGGACCCCTGTAGGTCCACTCATCATGCCAGGAGTATCTGATAGACTCGCTCTCTTTAAATAAGATCTGAAAAATAATCAACTGCCTGCTGAAAAATGCTCAACTACCACATGACATGTAAATTGGATCCTAAGCAATTGTACTAATAGTTCTTAGGCTAAATTTAGTCAAACACCACTTCTGTCCACAATGAACCTACTGCTCTATTTGTCAAACACATTTCTCTATGTATTTCTTTACATATTTTTTAAATCCTGGCAATGATTCCACTCTTTGCAGTGCAACAAATAACTTTCACTGCATTAATTATCACACTACAGCTCCTTAATCCTGCACAAAAGAGGGTTATCTGAGAAATCCACTCACACAAGCAAGAGGGGCTAAGTGACCTGTCAGGCTCTCTCCATTTCTAGGTCCCATTCTTACCCCACCAGCAAACTGGGGATCTCCACTGAACAGCAGACTGTTCAATGCAAGGAGGTGAACCACAGAGCCCAGCTGACCTTAGTCCAAAACAGAGACAACAGTGAGGACAGTTAAGGGAGGTTGCTACAACAGGCTGCTAGAGAAACACTGCTGTGAATGCAAACCTCAGGAGAAGCATTTGTGTCACTACAGAGCAACGTTCTGAACACACTTGCCTTCAGGACATCTCTGCCCATTTTCCAGCTGTGGGTGAGGATGTCACTCAACATCTAATGGATTTCAGTGCCAGGGTCCTGGCAGGTTTTGTCATCCATATCATGGTCTTCCCTGCTCTGGGGAACCCGTGGCATCTCAGGTATGCCCTTCGTGCACCTGGACACACACACCTCCCACTGACAGGGTAAGCAAACACAGTGGGATTTCATGATCCAGTTCCTACACATTTGTTAAACCTCTCCCTCAGTCACAGCCCAACAAAAAGCTGTGCAGGACTCCAGACCCGCCCTCCCATTCCAGCTGGCCACAAGTGCTGGCAACCTACAGGAACCTACTAGGCCATGTTGTATGTGAGACTGGACTAGGTGAACAGCTGACCTTCAAATCCAGAAATCTATTTCTTTAAGTATGTGATCGCTCAATAATAAACTCCGTTCCAGGGCTTTTTGTGCAGCTCCAAAGGATATTATCCCTTTTCCATCCATGATTCATTTTTCCTCTTAATTCTTTAACCTTTTTTTTAAATCCAACAAAAAAAACAGCAGTTATGATCACCACAGGCAAACTACATTTTGAGTAAAGACTACAACCTATTATTACTCTTAAATGTCCTACTTTTTCATTTCAAGAATCATGATAAGCATTTCAGAGAAAAGAGCCTCCTGAAATCCATAAACAAATGACGAAATTTTGCACTTATCTCCAAAGCAATTTTACAATTGTATTGCTAAGCTCTTTAATTGTAATATATTACATCCAATTTTCCCTGAGAATTTAATCCTACGATTCAGTTCAGTTACTCTATTTTGACTGACCTTGACTACATGAGATGCAACACTTATTGTTGAAATTGAACAAAATTGGTTCCCTCTTTTGAATGTTTTGAAAGATTAAGTGTGAAATTATGGATTGAATATCAACCAGAGTAATATCAAGGTCACGCAAGTTAAATCAGTTGCATCTGAGCACTCAGGATGAAATTGCACATTAAAGGCTTTTACCATGTCTTCTTTAATGCACAAAGCACTTGACTTTTCTGAAGAAGTGGGGAACAGCACAAGGATAGAAACACAAGCTCCATGAAGCTGTTAAGGCAACTCAATAACCACAAACTGCCAAATATTCGTGCCATAGATTAAAAACTAAAGTTGACACTTATTATGCCCAAACTTCCAGTTCTGATTTCAAAAAAAAAAAAAAATTATCACTTAGTAACAGCCTAGGCAACAGCAGAAGCCAAAACCTGCATTCCTGAGGCACACTTTCATATGCAGGTAACAGAGTTACAGTAGGGCACAGGGAAACTAAGACATTTAAGGGATTAACACAGAGGAAACAGTAACCTTCACTTCAACACAGACATACCCAAGCAGCCTGTAAATTAACTAGTTGTGCCAGAGAAGCAACCTGATCACTGCAGCACAGAGCTGAGGGCAGGCTGCTGCTTCACTCTGCCTTCTCAATCCCTGAAGTCAAAAGGATTCAGGACAGGATGTGGATAGTGCACAGTGTACAGAGCCCTTACACTGCTACACACCTTTTCTTGGATTTGGTCCTCCTGCACGTCAAGCTTTTTCCTACTACAACTAGCATTGTATTGACCTGTTTCTTTGCATGTTGAGTAAATCAAGGTTAAGACCACCTGTGAATCCCTAACCAGTGCAGTGCACATCCTAAATCCTGTCCCTGTTTGTCCAAATAACCCAGATGTCTTTCAAGCCTCACTGACAAAAGCACAGAGGTACAAAATAAAGAATTCTCCAAGGCACTACCTTTTTCATTCACCTTCCCTGAACGTGAAGTCCTCACCACCTGCCTCCTTTGCAGGTTTTGTGCAGGCTGCTGTTGTGCTTTATTTTGGGGAGCTTCTTGAGCAGGATCCTTGAGCAGCGGGACTGGGAAGTTTCCCAGTTGCCACGACAGCAAGTTTACAAGCCACGTCCTTAGTCAGGGGAGCATATGCTGTCTTTGGAAAGAAATCTAACCCAGCTGCACCTTGCCTTTTCTTTTCCCACCAAAAGAATTACTGTCTAGTCCTACAGTGGGGTGAGGCTCCAAGGAAGGCAGGGCCACCCCTCCCATACAACTCTTGGTGGGATGGCGGTGGCTCTGTGTCCCCTGAGCTTTCCCTCTGCCTTCAGTAAGGCTTAGCTGAATCAGCTGTGTCATTCTCCAAACTAACAAATTCAAAATGCTAAACATTGGGACAATACAACACAGCACAACACAGAGACGTGCTTTGATAGCAAATAAAGCTTCTGCATTATCTGGATCAATAAAATCAATACTAAAACACATAACTGATTTGTGCACCTCACTACTCTCAAGATTTATATTTCATGTATTTTATGCAGTTCAAAAATTTCCTACTAGGTTTGTTCTTGCTTCTGACACTTTCTTCTTTCTCCCATCAAAACTGTAATGTAAAGCTCTTTGGCTACTAACCCTGATGCCAAAGACCATAAAGCTGGAAAACTCCTTACTCTGAAATCAATAACATTTGGTAAGGAATCATAATCCTTCTTAAAGGCAATACAAATAGAGTGCAGCACTCTCAAATTCTTCAGGTTTCTGCAGTTATTTAATCAAAGTCTTCTTACATTTAATTTCCACTACAGAATTTCTTGTACCACACAGTTTCGTCAATGTACATTCTGTCATTGGCAAACATAATTTCATTTTTGTAAATAGATTCTGCCTCATGTACTTACAATTCTTCAACTGAAGGAATCCTATTCTGAAAATACAGCATGGGATATACTTTCGAAATTCAAAGACTACCAATATCTGCAGATGACAAGGCAATAAATGCCTGGATTTTCATATTATCCAGCTGATACTTTCATATAAAGGGCTGAAATTCCCAGCTGATGGACAATGTCACTGGCAATTACATGGGGTTTGCCACCAAAGTTCCTGAGTTGATCACTATTTTCATATATCTGTCCTCACAGTTAGCAATAAACTCTGGAGTCCTTGGGCCCCTCTTTACATCAGTGCAACCTCATCGACTTAACTGAGCACCAACAAAAAATTCAGCACAAAGTTTGGCATTACAAAGTCCAGCTGTGCTTTCAGTGCCAGGTAGCCCTCTAAAAGTAGAGCCAACAGTATCAGTAAGATATATAATATATTAAGAGGGGGGGAAAAAAGTCTGGTACATTTACTTTGTAGACCAAAGGGAGTTTCCACAAATGAAGTGTGCAAATAGATGATGTACAGGAAGCATTTGTTCGCGGTATCTGTTTGACAAACATGCTACTTTCTCTTAACCCTAATACAATACCATCAGAAACAGGATTATAAGCAACTCCTCCAAAACAAAGATTGTCTATTACAAATAGATAATACCCAGAAAGTGGACCAGGCTTTGTCTTTTTATTAATGAAAAGATACCAGTATGAAAAATATTTGTATTTTAAGTAATCAGTCTACCTGGAAATCCATAAAGGGTACTATTAAGAAGTGTTTTTTATAGATCATCTATAGTCTATAGTGAAATTCAAAAAAGTTTTAAAAATTAGTATAAAAATTTGGTAATTTATATTTATTTATATATGCACACATATCTAGTTTTACTAGTTGGGGTTTTTTGTATTTATATTTTTATTAAAACTACATACAATATTTTTTAAAAAGAATATTACTTCATTTTTATAAACTCCCAGTAATACTTTATTGGTATGTTTCTGTGTTAGGTTTTATGAATTACTAGCAATTTCATTCTTAATCTCTTTAATTCAGCATGAGAAAAATTCAATTTCTGTAAAGACACTTTGACTCAAATTTATGTAAAGTAGTTTCTGTTTACTAATTGCTGGTTTTTATTTCCTATCATTTATACTCACATTAGATTTTTTTTTTCCTTTTTGAATAGGGTTTATTAATTGCTCACACTGACCAAGTTGTGAAAACCCCCTTAAGATAGAGATGGGTTAATTATCATTATGGATGGGTAAACAAGTATCAGATAATTTTCTACCTTTATCATGCTTGCTGAGAATTCAAATCTGACAGGCCACATGCTAGACTCTACTTCTCCCTAAACACTAGCTTTGAATTCTGGCAAAACTTGAACTTCAGAAGGATAAAAGGATCTTTCTTTGCCAGGTTGTCCTATAGCAAAGAAACAAGAAACAGGAAAACTCCTGCTGCAACTCACTGCCCTGCTTGTTCTACATCACTGCAGTGTTCTAAATAAGTGAACTTACATTAAACTGGCTTAATATGAGTGTAACAGCTGAAATCAATGATATTAATGTCTGATTCTCATCAGGTAGCAGCCAGAGGGAAATTAACCTTGTAGCTGAGAAGTGCACGTAAATCTGATTTCCACAACTTTACACTTGATGGACTACCTTGGGGGGAAATTCAGGTGGGTAAACACACAGCGTTTCCATTGCAAATTTCCATTGACTTTAGCAGTACTGCACACAAAACATCTGCATAGAAATTAATCATGAATACAGATGTTGTAAATTAAACTGTCTCTGAGATTTTATTAGACAGACGAATGAATGATTTTCCCAGTATTCTTCAATAAAGCTCTAATTAGGAGTATATATCCCAAAAGATTTTCAATGAAATGCCAGATAATGCTAAAATAGGAATGCTAGTTCTTTGAAAACATGGTAAGTACAAATTTTTTTCAGTAAAATCTTTTGCTAACTCTGAAAACTTTTTACCATACGATCTATTGGAGACCAATCATGCTGGTGTGGATGACTAAAGAGAACTAGAAAGTAAGAAATCACTAAGATTAGTGAAACCTTCACCCCATTTTATGGTGATTTGCTGAAAAGAACTACTGCAATTGTCCTTTACTGGTTCTCACATTTATAGATGACTGTGGATACAGAAAAGCCTGTTAGAAGGATTTTCCAGCTTCTTGCAGTGTTCTGCGTGAATCTTCTCTTTCTCACGCAAACTATCAAAACAATAAGATGTTGTTTCTGTAACTATCTGAACACTGGTGTTTGTTTGAGTCTTGTTATGGTACACTGGTGGAATGGATGTTCTAACACCTCATCCAATCACCCTGAGGGGTGGATGGGGTACTGACCAATATCCTTATGGGATTAAGACATGTAAGTGGATAATTAATTAATTAAATATCACATTTTCCAGCTGACTGCACTTGGATTCATTTCCTGGTCTCTGCAATACTGCAACAGATGACTATGATAGTTTTTCAGAGGAACTTTCCATAAAAGGAACTTTCTTTTATGACAGAATCAATAAAAAGGCCTTTTTGTTCATAGCTAGAAGAAAGCATTTGGAGGATTTGGAATACAGCAATTTTCCCTGACTGCCATTTTGAAATGGGAAGCTCTTAGAGGGGCAGTAGTTGCATCCAATAATGAAACAGGCACACCACAATGTCTTTTATTCAATCTGCTAAAACTGGGTTGATGACTGTAATATGCTAATACATACTCAAATTCATTCCTGAGCACCATAAGTAAAGGAGAAAGTCAGAAGGAAGACCATAAATAACTGTATAAACTCCATTTCATACGGAGACAAAAATGTAAATTCTTCATTGTGCTACCTGTAATTCTAATAAAGACTTCAGTTCCTTTAATTTGAAAAGAGCTTCAATGCTTATTGCATTTTAATTTTTAACATTCCAGAAAAAAATTTGGTTTGGGTTAAAAATATTCAAGTTGGACTAGAAAATCTTGAAAGAAAATGTTCATATTTATTCTCAGTTGTAAATAATTTTTACTAAGTTCCTTAAAAAATTAAATTGATCATATCTTGATATTGCTACATCTGCACTGAACTCCTAGCTGAAAGAACTTCTCTTGGAAATAAGAAGCAAATATCAATCTATATTGATATTTGAGAAAATCAAGAATAAAAAATTCTACTGAATGTTACCCACATTTTACTTTTGAATTCATAAAAAATATGGAATGCTTTTTATTTTAATTCAATTCAAACTTGTATTTTCATTATTTTGATGGATTTGTGTTCTCTGCAACACAAGTGACCATCAGCCAAGTGACTGTTGGGGTTTGGGAGTTGTTTCTTTTTATTTTATTTTTTTTTTTTTTCTTTTCGTCTTTCTTCTTTTCCTCTTGAGGAATTTTTCCCATACTAAAGGATAATTGCCAGATACTTAAGGGGGACAAAAGGTCTGGCTGAAGCAGGGAGGGGACTTCTCAACTGCCCTGTTACCTGGGCAAAGGCTAGTTTTTTTTCTCGGGCTCGAGCCTTCTTCGGCTTTCAGAAGACACAGAGGCTGCAGTCGGTTTTGGGGAGAGGTCTCCCTCACTGCAGGTTTTCTGCCTTCTGCTACCTTCTTTTCTTTCTGCCGTGAGTGGGGATTTCTGCTGGCCAGAGCCGCCACTGAGAGGGACCCTTTCACCATCTGCTGGGGTGCCTCAGGGGGCCCGGGACCCTGAGCCCCTCTTTCACTGCGCCGCCGGAAGGCAGTTGCCTGCCTCTGCCATTTTTCTTTGTTGCTGTTTTTGAGCTTTTTCGCTACACTGCCCTGCCGCCAGCACCGCACCCCCTGCC